>PVLC010025176.1:0-23535 GCA_004027655.1 Graphiurus murinus
GACAGACATGGAGACAAGGGGAAAGGGAATCATGTCGGGCACAGATTCTTCAGAAAGACTTTGGCCTTTTCAAAGCTCCTAGAGAGAACGGGGAAGAGTTCAGAGCAAGGTGTGGAGGTGGGAACCGGTCGCTGACAAGACTATGGGCCAGGGCCATCCTGCTGAACATCTAGGTGGTTTCTCTGGCCTCTACAGATTTTCTTTTTTTTTAAAAAAAAAACCTCATGGGATTATGGGAGTGGGAGGGCTGAACCTAACTGAAGAAGCCTGGATTATATGAAGCAAAGCATGAATGGCAGGAAAAACCAAATAAACACACACAGCAATGGCTGGTGGGGTGGCGGTCTCCCAGGGAAGGAGGGGCATCTGGGATCTAACTTTTTCAACGTGCTCGTCTCCTGCCTTGCTCTGCCATGGTCCCAATAGTTTAGTTCTAGGTTTTGTTTGTTTGCTTATTTGCTTGTTTTTTACTCTTTTTTATGATTATGATTATGATTATGATTCCAGCGGATGAAGCAACGACAGAGCAGGATGGGTGTCTTATGGGTTTTTGACTTCTTCTTAGGCCTGTTTAATTGTATTTATTTTTTTCCTCAGTTGACTGTTGGCACCTGGTTCCTCTGTAAACTATACTCCTTGGCCTTCAGTCTCAGGTTGGCAATGCTGTTAGCCATGTTGATGCCCTGAGCAGGGCTATTGTTGGCACACGTGGCAGAGTAAGTGGCCATGGCGCTGTAGGGACAAGGGAGAAAGTGGGAAGAACAACAAGCATTAGTTTCACGAAGCTGCAGGCCCGTGCCCCAGGCGGACGTCCTCTCGGCTGAGGGTCGGTGGGCTGGGTGAGAGCACCCTAGGGTCTCTCACAGTCAAGGTTGGCTCTCACTGGCCTAAGGCCCTTCCCAAAGGGCGGCTGGGTTTTGCAGGGCAGGGGACAGCAGAGGAGAAGGAGAGGCATTTGCCTGTTGGGTAGAGTGAGTAATCATTTATTTCTGGGGTGGGAGAGGCCAGTCACTGAAGCTGACTAGCAGGTGTCTCCTCAGCTGACTAATTCAAAGAGCACTTCATCTCTCCTGCGTCGCCAGCTGGTGGGCGCAGTGAGGAAGAGAGGCAGCCATAAAGCTAACACATTTGAGAGCATCGATGAATAATAAATACTGTGCGTGGAGAACGATCTTCACAAGCCATTGGAGCCTCTCGGCCATTCTTGATAGTACCAAGAACTGCCACATCCAATGAGTCTTAATTTTATAACCTCCCCCTCAAAGTCCTAGGGTAGTGCACACTGCCTTTTGGGTTGGTTATTTTGGAAATGTTTAAATGTCCTAAATAAACTATCAAAGGCTCCAGTTTAGGGATTCCTGACCTCAGAGCTAACTGTTTCTCACTGTCCTTATTGCCAAGAAAAAAAAAAAAACTAACGTTATTTTTTTTTAATTGTCAGAGATAGTAAATAAGACCTAGGAATTCTGCTGGGCAGAAATTTGTCATTGGGGGATTTCTGTGCATCACATCCATGGATCTTTTTTTTAAAGGAAAAAGAAATCGTGCCGTAGACTGGATGCAAATTATCCTTGACACTAAATAGTTAAAAGAAGACTCATTTTTAACGAAACAGAAACCGTGTCTAGTTGTTTCTAAGATTAGCAAAATCCCTTTCAACTGAGGGCTGGAAGGAGACAGACTTATAAATGGAATGACACATGCTTTTGGGGGCCTGCATTCCAACCGAATCTTGTCAGCCACACGGGAGTTTGCAGTTCTGAGATCAAGTGACAAGACCAGAGAGAGAAAACTAAAGCTATTTTGAAAATAGAATATATCGCTGATATGTCTCTGGAACACCACACAGTCAAGACTCTTAATGGCCTAGTTCAGCTCAGTTACTAGCAATAAGCCCAGGAAAATTAAGTTAAAGGAATATAATTAGTTCCAGATCACTGGACCTTTCCAAAAATACACATCTTTAGTTTATAACATTGGTAAGTGGGTAAGAGAAGAGGTATGTGTGTGTGTGTGTGTGTGTGTGTGTGTGTGTGTGAAGGAAAAAGACTCAGAGGATTACAAGAGAATCCTCCTTTCTTCTGTCTCACTTTTACCATTATCTCAATCCCCCAGATAAGGGCAGGTTCTCCTCTAGTACCTTGTACTTTTGCTTTTATCATTTAACTCAATTTTGTTGTTCTGTCTTGGTACTGAAGATTCAACCCAAGGGCATTCTACCTCGAGAAAAGGCCCCTCAGCCCTTTTTAAATTTTCTATTTTGAAACAGGGTCTCGCTAAGTTGCTGAGGCTGGCCTCAAGCCTGTGATCCTCTTGTCTCAGACTCCCAAGTGCTGGGATGACAGGCATGCACCACCGTGCCCAGCTGCTTAATAA
The DNA here is from genome assembly GCA_004027655.1 of Graphiurus murinus. Classification (NCBI taxonomy): domain Eukaryota; kingdom Metazoa; phylum Chordata; class Mammalia; order Rodentia; family Gliridae; genus Graphiurus; species Graphiurus murinus. The sequence continues at coordinate 2,377 of PVLC010025176.1, forward strand.
TAATAATTAATAACTTGCTTAGTATCCATCACCGTCCTCTACTTCAGGCTCCACAGATGACCCCCCAGTTCTGCCTGTTCACAGTTGTCTCCACGGGGAGCCAGAGCTTGACTTCATACCTAGCGCACACTTGGCACTCAATAAACTGTTGAACGACTAGACAATGAACAGAGACAGATCTCAGTACAGTGCGATCCAGCTGACTCCTGCTGAGTCACCGATCTCTGTCATCTTGCTGTGAGTAATGCTTCCCAAAACACATCTTAAGAAGTAGTTCTTACTCTAAGTTTTCCCATCGTAATGGAAAGAACAAAGTCAGAAGGACAGCAAAAGGGAAAGATGATCATTGTATATTCTGGGCTCCATAAAAAAATCTTTTCGCAGTGAAAAAAAATGAACAAATATTAGTACAGTTGAGACATAAAAGAGACTACCATTGCTACTGCCCTCCACCGAAGGAGAGAGGCAGAAGAGTCCTCAGTCAAAGGGGGTTTATATTAAGGGTGAGATAAATGACCAGAACAATGCATTAAGATAGGAAAAGGTTGGAGTTCTTTTTTTTAATGCACTAAGAAATGTCATTTATTTTCAAAACTCATATACGTAGCATCATTTAATTTCTAGATGAATTACAGACTTCCAGGTAAGATTTGGCCAGAAATATATGCAAACCTGTAGTCAAGATGTTTTTAGTATATATCAAGAAAATGAAGATCTGATAAGTAAGAAAAAAAGAGATTAATTGGATAGAGGAAATGTTACCTAAGTCAAGGGTTCTTATAAAATCCACCAAATTAGCCTTTCCCAACCAGGTGTTTCCGAGAACGAAGCCCTAAAGGTGCTCCACAGTTTGTACCATTTTAAACACACAGGAGTGAAGCTGGAATCGTGAGAATCTGTACTATCTGTTATGTATTAAGAGTAAAATTGAATGGCTTGTGAATACACATGGCTAAAACTTCATGAGGGAACAGGAAGAAACACAGTTCCCTGGTGGTAACCGTGGTTGTCAAAAAGTACTGTGCTTTTAAGTACTCATCCTAATTTTCTGAGAGAGGTGTTTTCCATGCTCTGAGAATCCGGACAAGCAAAGTCCTCTTTAACAGAAATTCACCCTTTCTTTGATAATCCAACGGTGTGCTCCATTTCCTTTGTAGACAAAGCAAATTGGAACCTTAGGGGGTTCATTTACTGGAGTTGTTTTGACTGCTTTCCAGAAATTTCTAGCCTGGTAGAGATTTCCATTTGTGTGGTGAAGTTACTTCAAAGTCTCCTTGCTGTAACATCTGACAGTCGAGTTTGGGGACTTACTGTGTAACACGTCTTAGAAATACTGAGATTTCCTTTCTAGTGCAGGCAGCCAGACAATAATATTCAAAATGAGAGGGACATTAATCCACTTTCTTACACAAAACCGAATTAATTGGGAATTAGGATCATAGGTTGCACAGGAAATTGGATCTTCACCAAGACATTTGTCACTTAAATGGCAACCTGTGCTTCCGAAGTAAAGAATGGTGCCCTTGTCCAATTATATGGCAACACTATTATACGAACCCTGGGTATTAGGGAGTCAGTGACAATGCTGTATAGGAGTCCCTCCAATTAGAGGGGTGTGAGGATAAGAAAGCCGTTGATATTAATGAACAAATTCCGTCATTCCCTAGAAGCTTGATACCTGATAATACTTTCACTTGATAAATGTTTAGAAGAATTGTAAACTATCAAAAGTGGATCTAATTTATCCCAAAATTGCATAGTCGGAAGATATAGGATAAAAGAAGAGATGCCACTTTAATTTACTGCTTCTTACAAATGTTTAGGAAACATATTCCTTCAAGTAGGATTTCCAGTGATGTTTTGTGCACACACTAAGGAATCACGTGTTCCCATTCAGTAGCTTGCCCTGCATCTAGTTTTACGTGCCGTATAGGCAAGCCGTGGGTGTTTCGTCAGAAAGGGTAGAATTAGCGAGTCCGTTTCTAAGAGTAGCTTACTCATGCTTGAAACATGGCCTTGGAAGATGAAGACTTTCTTCCTAAGGTGATGACAGACGTCTGGGAGCCTGGAACGGCTGCCCATCCAAGAGACTGGCCATGACCACCTGTTATCTACATCATGGAAACTTCAAACACTCTGCTTCAGGAAAAGAAAAAAAAAAAAAAAGAACCCTGGAACATCTTCCCCCAAGACAGAAGTGACTGAGGGTAATTAGCTGTTATCATCCAACGGATGGAGTCATTCAGACCATGTGAAAGGACCGCTCTTTCTTGGGCAGGATTCAACTTCCTGGGATAAGAAGGAAAGACTAAAACTAAGTGACCTGCTTGGGGTAAGCACAGGACAGCCAGGAGCCCTCTTCCTACCTGCTGCTCTTGCCTTCTGATTAGGAGCCATTTGTTCCTGTAAGGAGGGGGGAGATCTGAGCTCTGAATCCTGGGCCGGGGCTTATAGAATTTGGCTAAAGCACCCTTTCTACTTGAGTTGTAGGGCAGCTCTCTGTGTTTGTGAGCGAGAAAAGATACTGCCAAATAAAGTGCATTGAGACATTAGAGTTGAGAAGGACGTGCCTATATCCCATCCTTGGACCGAGGAAGTGTGCACTGGGACGTCCACGGGGCCGACACCAGTGAGCAAGCGTGACATTTTTCCATTTCCTTATTTGGTGACTCCTAGCAGACGCAGCCCAGCGAGAGACCGTCGAATGCTACCCCACCCGCAGGGCTGGAGCCCGATTTCCACTGGGGACAGATCATTCATGATCAATGCAGCCTACTCTGAAAGGCCCCCGTGAGGGAGGAAACGTGCTAAAATAATCGCCAAACACAGAAACGAACAGAAAACACTATTTGTGGTATGGCTTTGAAGCCAAGAAACCTGTGGACTTCTGTCCCTCTGCTTTTTAATCATCCATGGAGAATATTCTATTTATCACAAAACAATTGAAGATAGGTAGATGGGGAGAAAAAATAATCCTTGACTCAATTTTCAACTTTAATGTTATTTTCTCTTTAGCCCCTTTGAACAAATGGGGATAACTTGTTTAAAAATTTTATCCTGAAGATAAATCTGTCAGTCTGAGAAGCCTGTGGGTGTCCCTGGGGATCTAAAGCTTCTGCGGCTCAGGGGTGTTTGTTTGTTTATTTTTTGCAGTACTGGGAGCTACACACTTCATCCTATTTTTTTTTTTAGTCTTTATTTTGAAGCAGGGTCTCACTAAGTTGCAGAGGGCCTCACTAAGTAGCTCAGGCTGGCCTCGAACCCGGATCCTCTGGTCTCAGCCTCCCAAGTACTGGGATTACAAGCGTGCGCCACCACGCCCGGCTGCTCAGGGCTTTTTCAAATACTGCAAAGCTTATAGCTTTTGTGGCTCCATGATAGGGAAGTGGAGACCGGCTCTTTGGTGTGTTCCTTAGTCAACGCAGAACAGTGGAGGCACAGTTTCTTAATCCAAGAAAATTCAATGCCAGTTTTCCTGGGGAAATTTACTTTTAAAGGGAGATTCCCATTCATCCTTTTGGAAGTGATCTTGTGTGACTTAACCATTTCTAACTATTTTGAAATTCGGAGGCCGATTTTTGAAAGTGTATGTTTAGTTCTTATAAACAGACACACTTGGACCTCATTGGTAAGCCTTCCATGGGCACTACTATGTGTCCAAAGGTCCTTCGGCGACATTTAGCTTTTCTTCTAGAAGTGTTTATGTGTGCACGTGTGTGAGTCCCCGTGTATGCTGCATCTTCCTAGTGCCACAAGATTTTGTTTTTGCATTTCTTTTTTGCAATGCACACTGCTTATCTATGGATTCTGAATCCCCTTGCCAGATGTGCAATAGGAAAACTGTTGCGAGCTCAATTTTAGAGACACGACTCCACAAGAAGTTGATGATCTGACTGGCTGAGAAGCACCAGGAGCCAGGACCAGAACACGGTTCTTCCAACCCTGGCCTCCTCCCCCACCATCATCTGGTGCCTCGCCATTCTAAACATCTCAAATGTGGGCAGCGTGGGCATGATCTCAGAGCAGAGCACAGCCACTTAGAGATCCAGACTCCAGTCTGGCCTAGGCTCAGTGAATCAGAGTCTGCGCCAATCCAGCCCTGAGCAAACTATGCATAGCCATATTTCGGTTTGTTGTTCTGTTTTTTAGTACTGGGGATTGAATGCAGGGGCATTCTATCTCTGATCTATCCCCCCAGCTCTATTTTATTTTTATTTTGAAACAGGGTCTTGCTAAGTTGCTGAGGCTGGCCTTGAACCTGCGATCCTCCTGTCTCAGCTTCCCAAGTACTGGGATGACAGGTGCGCGCCATCACACCTGACACAGCCGTGTTGGCAGAGGCTTGCTAGAGACTCTCACACTGCCCTTAACCGCACGGACACGGTTCCTTGTAGCTCCAGCTTCGATAGTGTCTCCCTGCTACAGGACCTCAACCGCCGTTCTCTTAGACAAATGTCGTTTCCCCTTAAACCCTGTCCCCAGCAGCCACCCACCCCGCCCTCTGACAAGTTACCTTTTCAGGGTCCTCCGTTAGAATCCGTTATGAAACCCCTCGTGTAAACAACATCGTGGGAGGGACGAGGATCTATGTTTGAAAGCGTGAAAGGGAGAAATGAGCCAGGGCGTTCAGCAGATGGTGGGCAGCACCGTGACCGGATGCGGGGAGGAGGACCGCACGGGGACAGTCAGCCTCTCTCTCACTTGTCACTAGTCTTCAGTCCAACCCTCCCTCTGGAGATGGCACTCAGAACCAGTACTGCAGGGCCGGACCACCTGCTACCTACCTGTCGTAGGAACAGAGGCCTCTGGGGAAAGTTGCCGTGGCTATTCCATCCCAAAGCCCAAGACGTGGTTGATCACTGGGACCCACGAGGCAGAGCGTGGCACAGCTCGGGAGCCATAATAATTCCTGCGTGTGCTTCCAAGCTCACAAGTGGCTTAAGGGAGATAGTTCTGAGCTTAGCGGTGGGGTGTGGACCAATGACACACTTCCGCCAACCGGTCACAGGTACATAAAGAAGACGCCTGCCAGGGGTGCAGTGTCTATGTTGGGGGGACACTTGGCTCCCTCCTGTGACTCAGTTGTCTTTCTGTCCTCATCAGCCGTGTTATGCTCAAGGGAATGAGTGAGTCGTGACAGGCTACCATTAGAGGAAGCCGCATGACCCGGTGCGCCAGGGACCATCATCCTGGCTTCTACCTGTGGTCCTAAGGTCATTATTAGCATCACTCCTCTTTGTCTCTCTCAAGTGTCCCAATTTGAACAATAAGGCAAAGAGCCACAAGTCCGAATGCAAAAGACACCCAGAAAATAAAAATGTGTTGGCTGTTTCCCAACCCATAATTCAGACCACATACAAATAACTGCGTTTGTGCCTCGGTTTCCCCCTTGGCTTTCCTAGGGGAGAGCTGTGGCGTCAGCAGGCTGCTCTCTCTGACCAAAATGTCTACTCACTGCCCCTGGGTTGTGGGACCAAGCCACACGGGTCACCCCGGTGGGAGGATGAGCCCCAAATGTGGGCATAAGCTGAAAGCATGCTTGGGTGACCCAAGATGATTTAGATACTTTCCCAATCTTATACTTTTTACTACTTCCAATACAATGTGGGTTTAATTTGAAGGAGAGCCATTCAGCCTAAGGCGTGGGATGGAAGCAGGGATCACAAGTGTGGGTTTGGACTGCTTCCTGGGCTGGGGCAAGTGTGCGGTCTCCTCTGCTTTGGAAGCGGAGCAAGCACAGAGCTATCACACGGGAGTGTCCCAAGGATTCGCCAAGAGGAACGCGCTTTCCTGATGACCACAGGTGAGGTAACTAACTTGACATGATAGAACCGACAGGAGAAGCGAGTTAATCTTCCAGAACACAAAAGGTCCCTTTTCTTCACTTGTTTTCCTTTTATATTTCCTTAACAATAGCTGTATTTCCTAGTAAGCTCCAAGATATAAAAAGTCATACTATGTTTGGTCCTAAACTGCAGAAAAATCTCCAAGTAACAGAATAGATCTTTGTCACTTTGAAAAATTAACCAAAATATAAACACTTCAGACAAATTTGGCTAAGGAAAAAAAAATCATATTATTGATTAAATGACTGCTTTAAACCATCACTTTTCTACTTATATTTGGAGATTAATTTATTCTTCATACAGAAATGAACATTTCTATAGTATTTCAATTAATTTTTACAAACTCTGTATCTAAGAGAAAAATTATATAAAAGCATATCATGAAATGAGTAAAAAATACGAGGTTATATGATTTTTTTGAGGTTATATGATTTTAAGTGAGAAAAACAGAATAGTTTTACATATATACACTAAGTCTACGCCTATATAAAAGATTGAACTCTAGTTGCAAAAACAAATTAGTTTGGTCAAGATGATGGAATCGTGGATGCTTTTTAAAAACATCTCCAGCTTTTCTACACCATCTTTCCAATTAGAATACCTCACAAAAAGGGCACGTACAAATTACAGTGTTAATCATTTCAGTTAGGTGCCCATATACAAAACAGATAGGATGTAGGCACTGAGGCACGACTGACTTCAGCTGTGGTCCAGGTACTTAACCCAGTGCCAATCCAGGGAGGACCCGCCCCCATCTGCCAGGGTGCTGTGCACAGTCTCTTACGGGCAGGGCAGGGGTCACGTGGCAGCTCTCTGCATCGTTTACAGCTGGTGAGGAAACTTCCCAAGGAGGAGTCGGGAAGTAAAAAGGAATAATACCTCCTGGTTGTGACCCAATTCCAACCGGAGATCTTAAAGCATCAGGCCTCAAGCTATACCCCTTCCCAAGCCGTTTAGTGAGTCCATGGGCTACCGCTACCTAGAAACAGAGCGGTCTTCTACCTTTTAAAAATATGAAACAGAAATGCGTGACTTCAGAAAGGTCTTCAAATGTCTTTTTAGTAACTCCTACAGGAGAAGAGTCTAAATTTTAAAGAGGACACACAGATGTAACAAATCTTTTAAAACCAGCAAGGCTGTTGAGGGAAATGGGACTTTCCCAGCAAGACTTCCCTCTACACCGGGTCTCTGTTCTAGGCTAAGTTCACAACAAGGAATAGAAAAGAAATTTCCCAATGTGTTTATGGTATTCCTCTCAAGAACAGATTTGGAGCAGGAAGAACATTTAGGTGAGGCTCTTGGCTTTATGCAGAGCTATCGACTTTTGGAAAGTGTTTGCCTTCCCCAAATGTGAAATTTCACGTCAGCCATTCAGCTTCAGATACGATCTAATCTCCCATAATTAGTTTCAAACCTCTCCTTCAACCAATAATTGACGTTAACAATAGAGAGGTAAACAAGAGCATAAAAAGTGAATTTGCGAATACTTCCTTTTCCACCGAAATCAGTCAAAGAGACTGTGCAGCCTGGACCTGGCTTCTTAGAATGCTCAGTTGCAGGATCCAGATAAGGTGCTCTGGATGGATCACAGTGTGTTAAGTGTGTGTGTGTGTGTGTGTGTGTGTACGTGCACACCTGCCTCTGACATCCATCTGTACTTTCTGAACAGCATAATCTATGGGAGGTTGAGAGTCTCTCTGTGAGATTGAAATAGTACTCTGTTTTTTGCTTTTTTAAAAACTTTCACCTTTTTAATATAAAAGTTCAGGGTAAACTATACATTCTGTTTTTTATTTAAATCACATAGGCACACACACAAATGACCCCCCAAAGAAATCATCAGACAAGCAGACAAGAATTAGCAACAGAATAGGAAGGCATTTAAGGATCATAAGAAATCTCCACGAGCTAACCAAGAACCAGATCAGAGAGGGATCAGAATGAACTTGGATTTTCTTTCCTGGTCCCTCTCTTACTCTTTCTCCCTTGCTTCCTTCCTGCTTTCCCTCCCTCCCTTCCTTTTCTCTCCCTCCCCAATCCCTCCCTCGCTTCTTTCTTCCCCACCCCCCCCAATTCAAAATCAGTTTCATTGTGAAGTTTGTTCCTATACTTGCAGCCTTACATGTTAATTCTCTACATGAGCCTAAAAGAAACAGAATCTATCTTAAATGTACAAACAGGCTGGTTTTGTTGTGGGATGCTTTGCCAGAGGGACGCAGGGCAAGCTTATTCGTCCAGATTCTTCCCCATCTTTGAAACCTTTGCCAGAGTTCCTGTGTCCAAGAGGAGGCTGCTGATGACCCCCCCCCCTTCTGCCCCAAGCCCTGTTCCTGGGGCCACTACTCATCTCCTGGGAGAATCTGGGGGATGTAGCAAGTTGCATGTCTCTGAAGAGGTTAACCCATGAGAAGCAGCGGCCATTTGTGTAAGTGGCTCTGTGTGTGACCAAGCGAGGAGAGGCTGTGGCAGTGGAGCAAGGGGTGGGTCAGTCATTCACCTGTACGGAGAGGCGGTCCCCCAGGACAGGTAATCGGTGGGTCTCGGAGCAGGACGGGGCACGATGGGCTGCTCCACGGCCGTCACGTCTCCTGAGTAGGATTTGAGGAGAGAGGCGTTTTTATTGGCCAGCATGGCTCTCTCGTTCCTACGGAACTTGGCTCTTCGGTTCTGAAACCACACCTGGAAGGCGGTCGGGAGGAGAGAAGGGGATGAGGAGGGAGACGAAAAAAACAGAAAAACGAAAGGAGAGGTTACAGGAATGAAATTCTGGTTGATTTCACTATCATGCCTTCCTAGAGAAGATACAGGAGGGTATGGATGGAATTCTTCCTTAGAAGAGAAAGATGTTTCCTCCCTAACGGAACATGTTAACACTCTTAAGGGTTAGGACTACAAGCTGGGGGTGGAGCTCAGCCGTAGAGTGTGTGTTTGGCCTGCGTGAAGCCCTGGGTTCCATCTCACACCAAAAACTAAACAAAGCGAAAACCTCGGACCATGAAGTACTCCTAGTATCTGAGATTCCGGAGACAGGCTTTGACTAATCCCTCAGACAGCAAAATAGGGGTTCTCATCCCTGTCATGATTGTAATCAAGAAAAAGGTGAAATCTCATTGGGCTTGTTGCCACAGATACAATGACTTTTCTAAAGGCTTTTTCAAAAGTCTTCAAAATACGGAAACTTCATGGGCTGTCATAATACTTACTGGGCATTTAAAGAGAACGCCATTTCTCCAAAAGCAGAACCTCCAACAAGAATTAAGGAGAAAATGGTTCATTGAGGAGGGGGGAGGGACATGGTTAGAGAGCTGAAGACGCAACAGAGATAAAGCCACTGAGGAGTGCAGTGCTGGACCCCCACCCCGTGGTAGCTCAGTCCTGAAGGGACACAGACGCAGAGGAATGGAGGAAACCGCCCAGTCATCCCTCGTGGGGGCCCAGGAGCTGAGTATTGGCATACTGGCTCCTGTCAGTCGTTGGTTCCTAATGTTCCAGTCCTTCTAACACAGGCAAGGAGGTCTTCTGAAGTTCTAGAAACTTCTAGAAGAACAATCCCGATACCAAAATCAGAAGTTGACTCCTACCCTAGCTCAGGACAGTGTGAAGACTCCCAAATGCAGCAGGCTATTTTCTCCTGATATCTAATCACGTCACGCACTCTCCCTGCCTGCGATATTTCTCCCCGTTGTTCAGGGGCCAAACCCCACATACTTTTCAAGATTTGACTTTAACATCAGCTCCTCCGTGAAGTGTTGTGGTGGGAGGAATATGATTTATCTGTGATTGTCAAATTTCTTTGCTCCTCTGTCTCTAGATCAATTACACACAATGGTACCTACTTCCAGGAGATAGATATATATATGTAGTATGGGAGTCGGTCCAGAGTGGCTGCTGCATAAATGTATAATGTATATTCTCTCCCCTTTTCCCCCAGGCAGACTGGATCATTCCTTGCTCTGGTCTATCACTAATTCTTGTCCATGTCTATTTAGTGTAGGTGTCATAGTACAATGTCGTAACCTCGTGGCTTGGACCTCTGTCTTCTCTGCTCCAGACCCTAACATCCTTAAGGACAGGGTTCGTGTCTTGTTCATCCCCAGCGAACCAAAAGCACATCCAAAAGTATAATAGGTGCTCGGTCGTGTTTGAGGAGAAGGGAGAAAAAAGGAGAAGGGAGAAGGAATTTTGCAGAGATGAAAAAACCGTGCCCTCCACTCCATCCAAGAGGACCTCACCATTGCTATAATGCATGCCAGGCTACGATACAGGCCCTAAGCAATAAAGAGGCCCAGAGTCGGAAGGGATGGGTCCAGGTAGGGAAAGGGTTGAACTTCACAGAGGAGAAATGAAGCCATCGAGGGACGATCCTGCCCTTCTCCCTCAGGAAATGTTCACTGTGCTTGAAGTTCTTAGAACACAATATGGAGGGAAAGAAGGAAGGAAATATAGCTTCAACATGTCTGTCTGTCTGTCTATACGATATCATCCACTGGCTTATTTTATATAAACATATATATGGCATTTAACTGTTCTGAGAGGGACAAGATGGTCTCCCAACCCCAAAATTACTCTTTCACTTTTTTGTGTGTGTGTGTGGATGTGTGTGTGTTGCTGGGAATTAAGCCAGGGGCATTCTACCTCCGAGCTGCGTTCCCGGCCCTATTTTAATTTTCTTTTAACAGCCCACTAGGTTTCTGAGAGTCTCCCTAAGTTGCTGAGGCTGTCCTCAAACCTGTGATCCTCCTGTCTCAGCCTCCCAATTTGCTAGCATTACAGGCATGCACCACCATGTCCGGCCTCTTTCACATTTTTTAAAAAAAATGTCACCATTGCATTGTCTTTAAAATTCAGATCGCCGTTGTAAGAGTGAGCACAGAAGGCACTGTGGATTACTGGCCTAAAGTTGTTCATGATGGCGGCCTTGCAGGCTGAGGTCGGGGGCGGAGAGAGATGCGGAGCCCTGGGAAGCCGGAGGGATTTGCACTCAAATGGGCTCTTTACCCAGTTCCTGGGGGCTCGTTCCCCACTCCTGCCAGTGTTTGTAACCACGGGTACATCAAAGTTTCTAGAAGGTTTGTATATTCCAAAAGCCTGGGGAAGAAAACTGAGGCAGGAGAGAATTCATCTCTTTGGCCACCCCAAAACTCAAATTAACAGCTGGAGGGGTGCAGTCAAACTCTCACCAGCGTGTGTAACACAAATCCCAAAGGGCCAAAAACATCGGGGAGGAGCCGCACCTGTACCCAGAGGTGCACCTGCAGCCAGGGACAGCACGTCCTACCTGCAGGCAGCCAACTTGACTGTGTGTGTGTGTGTGTGTGTGTGTGTGTGTGTGTGTGTGTGTGTGTGTGTGTGGTGCTGAGAGTCGAACCCAGGGGCATTCTACTTCTGAGCTACCCCTCCAGTCCTATTTTATTTTACATTTAGAAACAGGGTCCAAATTGCTGAGGGCCTCACTAAGTTGCTAAAGCTGGCCTCGAATCTGCCATCCTCCTGTCTCCACCTCCCAAGTACTGGCATTCCAGACATGCGCCACCAGCCTGGCTGCAAATAGATACTTCGAAATACTATGCAGCCCAGAGAAACACAGCTGGAAACTGGCGTCTGCGCCCACGCTGGTGGCCCTTGTTCCTACCAGTGCAAGTCTGAAACCGCAGCTGGTGTTTGCCTGCAGTCAGGTCTGTGCTGCCCACCTGACCGCCCGAGGGAGTCCGAGAGTTACCTGCACCCGGGCCTCGGTGAGGTTCACCCGGCGGGCGAGGTCTTCCCGCACGAAGGCGTCGGGGTAGTGCGTCCGTTCGAAGACGCGCTCCAAGGCCTGCAGCTGGCTGCTGTTGAAGGTGGTCCTGTTCCTCCGTTGCTTTCTCTTCTTCTTCTCCTCCGAGTTCAGCTGATCATCTGCAGAGAGAGAGAGAGATGGAGGATGGTCGGGAGGCAAAGCCGCTGCCAATCACCTTGCTTTCCTCACCTACAGTGACCGCTTGCTTCCTGAGCTCACTGCCAATCCACACTCTATTTCAAAGCACTGTGCTGGTTAGTATCTGTGCTCCGGAGTCTACGTGACAAGAGCCCCTGCAGGGTTTTGTTTGCTGGTTTGTTTGTTGTTGTTGTTTATTTATTTGTTTGGTTTTGTGTGTGTGCGTGGTGCTGGGGATTGAATCCATTGAATCCAGGGACATTCTACCTTTGAGTTACATTCCCAGAATCATTTTATTTATTTATTTTTTTTATTTTGAAATAGGGTCTCATGAAGTTACTGAGGGCCTTGAGGAACTGTTGAGGCTGACCTCGAACCTGTGATCCTCCTGTCTCAGCCTCCCAAGTACTGGGATTCCAAGTGTGTGCTGCCATGCCCGGGGAGCCCCCAGCCGTTCTGATACTTCCTCGGTGGCTTCTGAGCACAGGGACCACCTGAACATTCAGAGAGACGTTGCTGCTTGCAAGCTCCTTGGTTGTTCAAAGAGGGCCAAAGGAAATTCTTACTCCCGGCCTTGTTCTCTGGACTTCACTGGAGATGAAGGGAAACTTTCATATCTTTTTTTTTTCCTTAGGCAATATTATGTTCATTTACAGAGTTTCAGAGCCGGGCATGGTGGCACACACCTGTAATCCCAGTACTTGGGAGGCCGAGACAGGAGGACTGCAGAGTCCGGGCCAGCTTCAGCAACTCAGAGAGACCCTCAGCAACTCAGCGAGACCTTGTTTCAAAATCAATCAATCAATCAATCAATCAATCAATGGGGCTGGGAGTGTAGCTCAAAGGTAGAATGCTCCTGGTTTCAATTCCTAGTACCAAAACCAAAACAAACAAATAAAAACTCATACAGTTTCATAACCAAGTAGACCAACCATCTCCTGTTTCCTTCTCCGTGACAGACTCATGAACACCAATACGCCGTTACAGAGAGGAACCAGGTTAGAGGGGCTCATTTTACATGCAGTATGTTCTCCTGGAGCGCCAAGTAACCCCTCAAGTTCCCGGCCTTTGCTCAGGCAGGCTTGAGGGCTGGGCCCTAGTTCAGAGCCAGGCCACCAGCCACCATCCAAACCAGCAGGAGCCTGAGACTCACCCTGCTAGAACCCAGGACGGAAGATGAAGGAGATCCCCAGGTCCCTGAATCGGCTTCACCCAAACTCAGATTCTGGGGTCCTGAGAACATAGGACCCCTGGAGAATCCCAGCCCCCAGTTTTTATCTGCCAGGTCCCTCTTTGCTTTGCCCTGAGCTCCCCCAGAGGCATCCTGGTAAGACGATCACTCAGGAAGCAACATAACCCCATCCTGCCGCCCCCGCGCAGCCCCAGACCAGAGTGATGGGTTGCGGAGCAAAGTGTAATTCCAGCTGTGCTAACCCCACCACCAAACCCACACGCAGAGGCCCGCAGCCCCAGCCCATGCGGCACGGCTCGCAGAGATTTACAGCACTGGGCGGCCCAGGCCGGAGTCAGAGGCTGGGTGTAACCGGCTGGACTTACGTTTCCAATAGTTTCTCCCCCCTAAAAGGCTCAGCTGAAAGAAAATCACAAGCAGTTGGAGGATGGGAGAGAGGGAAACCCGGCCATTTGCTCTATGCTCAACGGAGAGTAACTCTCAGCCATTTATTTCTAACTTGTACCGACTCTTGATCTCCTGTGATTATAAATGCAGAACACACTCAACCGAACTACTAGCGGAAATCCTGATGTTCTGAGAATACCACCACCTACCTCCGCTGTAGTATTATTTGCATGACAAATCAGAGAACCTTCTAGATTTGTGTGTGGATTCAGAGTGCTGGTTGAATCCGGGAGCTCTTAGGCCAGATCTCTCATCTCTTGGGGGGACCTGACAGCTAAGGCTTCAAGTCTCTCTGTTCACAGGCCCCGTTCCCATCAGGGCTGCCTCCCCGGGAAGGCCCTAGGAGTTTAGAAGAGAGCCCGGCATTTCCTCTGTAGAACGACATGCAAACCATCTCACCAAGATTCCTGCAGCCAAGAAGCTGCTGGCGCCCCTTCTCTGTGCCTCGTGGTGGTGTGCTGCTGATCCAGCCCCGGCTTGAGCATTTGAGGTACCTCCTCTCGGGGCCCGGCCTTGGTGGCTCCTCTGTCCCTCTCTCATTAAGAATGTCATATTGGTCAAACCTTGAGTCCAAAGCCAATCTACTCATAATTTCTGACTATTCTACTGTTTAGCTATTAGCAAAACTAGTTTACAATAATGTCGACCCTAGAACTCAAACACCAAGGGTCAATACCTTTTAGCCATTCTCTTGGATCTGTTTGCTTCCTTATTTAAATGGTTGGAAGCATCTGTCTTGTTCTCATTCTTTTTCCAAAGTCCTTTTGTCTCCATGTCTCTGTGTGTGTGTGTGTGTGTGTGTGTGTGTGTGTGTGTGTGTGTGTGTCTCACTGGGGATTAAACTCAGGGGCATTCTACTTCTGAGATACACTCCCAGCCCTATTTTTATTTATTTTTTGAAACATGGTCTCATTAAATTTCTGAGGGTCTCACTAAGTTGCTGAGGATGGCTTTGAACCTGCGATTCTCTGGTCTCAGCCTCCCAAGTACCGAGATTACAGGCATGTGCTGCCAATGCCTGCCTCAGTTCTATGCGGCTTGAACTTCAGGCTTCACTAGGTCTTCCAGGCCCTTGTGACTGCACTGTCACCTGAATTTCACACTCCCAATAAACAGAAATCTACAAAACAAAAATTCCTTAACTTGCACATTTTTCTCAAACTGAGACCAATTAGACCCTGGGCTATTATTTTTAAACATATAAAGGAAATCACTTATTAAGCCAATACCATGGCTTGTTCTCTTCCCTCAAAGAAAACTCTTTCTCAGGTATAACCCCCAATTCTAAACCCTGTGTGCTGTGTTGTAAGCCTGCTTCTTCTTATGTTGCCAAACCAGATCAAGACTAAGAATAGCTGATGCTTTGCTCTTAGTACTACAACCTGCTTCGCATCCCTCTTGCTCGTTCTTTGAAAGCTTCCCTGGCTCATTGACGTCCCATTCACAATCCACCATAGACCACCAACTCCCTGACATGGGAGAGAAGGGACTGGGGAATTTTGGTTTATGACAGGGACTAAGTAGCTATGACAACCTGAAGCCCTTCCAGGAGAAGTTTACCAGCGACTGTCCTTATTTTTAACAAATGGAAATGTCAATTCATAAAACGTGGAAGAGGAGAAAAGACTCACAAATAACAGGGGTCCCAGGAGCGGGGATCTGGGAAATGTCCTTTCAGGTGCACAAAGAATAGAAAGAGACAGGGAGCGGGCCGGGGAGATAGTCTGAGAGGCAGCCCTGGGGCTCGGCTGTCTTTGCTCACTAATCACAAACCTGTTTTCCCCCCTGAACACCAAAGAACAGGAGCACAGTATCTTCCATAGCATGGGGAAAACGTAAACACTGCAGGAGTTTACAAATTCAGGGCATCTGTGGGGCCTGCAATAAACATGTTGATCAGATTCTAGACTCTGACTGAGTACAAGGGAGAGAAAGCAGTGCACCTCTGCCATTGCAAGGAGGCTCATCTTTCTTAAAACAGCTCCGGTGCAGGTTGACTCTGAAACATGCCGACCCAGGATATTGCTGTCCAATGGGACCTTAGTCTGCGTCTCATTCTTCAGCATTCTCAAGTGCTTAGGGGTCACCGAGCTGCAGGATAGCCGCAAATTGTGAATGCATTTTTTGTTGTTGTTGTTGTTAAAATCATCATGTTTCAAGTCCTAGGTGCTTATGGACTTTTATAATTATTGGTTTGGGCAGATTGCATGCATGCAGTTATCGACACTCTTTTCATAAAAACAGGCAACATGGCCTCGTGAACAGGTGTAGTCGCACTTGGAATCATGACTCGTAAACTATTGGCACCAAAGAAAACCTGAGAAATTGTCTAATCCAACCCTCTTAGTTTACAGATGAAGTAGATGAGACCTAGAAAAAAATGATGTGACTTGTCCCAGATCACGGGGAAAAGTTGGGGAATTCTAGCCAGAGCGAGCAGCCCAGATCACCTAATTCTATTCCCCCATGAACTGCGAGTTACAATCTACACACTGTGCAAGAGAGAAACAATAAGGCAGAGTGAATATAAATAGAAACTGCTACCCAGGGAAAATATGTATGGGAAAGACAGAGCTTTCCATATTAGCTGTTATAAAAAGGGTCTAAAAGAGAATCCATGTGGATCACATGTTATTCCTACCAGAACAGCCATTAAGCATGCAAGCCTTCTCCTCCGGAAGGGCTGTTTTGATCCAGATGTTCTTCCATGTTCTCTTTAAGTGACTTCTGTAGATGTTTGCAGGGATATTGTAGCACCATGGTACACCTCTCTGCTTCTATCCTCTCTCCACGACGGCGCTTCTCTTTCATTTTAAGATGCAGTCCAAAAAATCTCTCTGTTTACTAAAAAAGATCTCCACTCTGATCTCTCTCTGGAAAACGTTGCAAAAGCTCTGGTCCCTATAAATTTCCCCTTTAAATTCCTAAATAAATTTTAGTAGCTTATCAAATGCTTCTTAAAAGTTAGGGTCTGATTCTTTCTATTTAAATGTTTGATCACCTTAGTGCATTCAGGTAGTCCTGCAGAAAAGAGCTAGGATCCCTTGATAAACTGTGAAAATTAAAAGTTGGAAAAGTCAACCGGGCAGGATGGTGCATGCCTGTAATCCCAGTACTTGGGAGGCTGAGACAGGAGAATTGCAAGTTAGAGGCCAACCTCAGCAACTTAGCAAGACTCTGTTTAAAACTAAAAAATAAAATAAAGTTAGGGGTGTAGCTCAGAGGTAGAATGCCTCTGGGTTCAATCCCTAGTGCTACCAAAAAAAAAAAAAAAAAAGGAAAAAAAGTTGGACAAGTTAGAGCAATAACCCATAGCCCAGAACATTAGTGATCCCTCTGATCCCTCTGATGTTTTAAAAGGCTGAGTAACTTCTGAGTTTTAGTTATTCTTTTGTCTCTGGATAATTTTAGCTGCAGAGGAAAAAATAAACCTTTTACAGTGTTTCTTTTTCTAATAGGTTGGTCATCGGATTGAGAGGTTAGAATAACTTCTCAATCTTGTCCTTCTGTAAATGCAGAAAGTAGTGCTTTGTGGTTATCTCTTACATGAAAAGCAGCTCCAGGATAAATGGGCAATTTAAACAAACAGGAAGACACACTCAAGAAAGAGAGCTTAAAAGCCAGGCGTGATGGAGCATGCCTGTAATCCCAGTACTTGGGAGGCTGAGACAGGAGGATCGCAGGTTTGAGGGCAGCCTCGGCAATTTAGCAAGACCTTGTTTCAAAATAAAAAGGGCTGGGGGTGTAGCTCAGAGGTAAAATGCCCTTAGGTTCAATCCCAGAATGAAGAAGAAGGAGGAGAAACCGGAAGAGGAGGAGAGAAAGAAGGGAGGAAGGGAGGGAGGGAGGGAGGAAGAGAGGAAATAAGGAAGGAAGGAAGGAAGGAAGGGAGGAAGGGAGGGAAGGAGGGAGGAAGAGAGGAAATAAGGAAGGAAGGAAGGAAAGAAGGAAGGAAGGTAGTTTCCAGTGAGTCAGCATAAGCGTGAGGCACTTCTCAAGGCGAGAAGACCCTAAGTCAGGCAGGATACCCCAGGCGCATCAACTCTGTTTTAAAGGAACAATAGCCCCCGGTGGTCCCAGCGTAAGGTCCACTCTGGACTGAAGTTGCGCTGGAGGGAGGAACAGAGAAGGAGACACAAAGTGACACCTTCGAGCATGGGGGCCAGCCCCACGTGGTGACCCCTCTCACGAACGCCTTGCTGTACCCCAGCAGCCCCCGACCCTCCTCGCTCTGCGTCCTGTGGGAGGAGCCGTGGAGATCCTAAATCAGTGGTCAGCCAGACCTAATTTAAAGGTCCAGTAAAAATATATTTTTAGGAATAAAGGCAAATCGGAATAAGAATATGTCTCCTGGGCCCGAGTCCCATCAATTTGGGAAGAAGTCTGAGACAAGAAGATACGACGCCAGCTGCAGTAGCCTGGACCGGCCGCCACATCAAAGCTGGTCCCCCGCCTCGGGGTTGCAGACATGGCGGGCCACGGCATCCAAAGTGCAGCCCGCTGATCGCTTTATGGCCGTCGAAGGAAGTTTTCAAAGGAACTTATATTGCACAATAGCCACTTACTTTAATGGGATTTGTGTGGTTCGGGCCCCGTAACCTTTGGAAAATTGGAAGGACGTATAATTGCAAAAGCCACTAAGAATGGTTTAGCTTTTATTGTGAGGCCTATGAAAGGCAGCGCGATAGAGCTGTGGTGTTCCTTCTTGTTTCTTTGGTTACGCTGAGCTTCGACCGAAATGGGGATAGCATCCTTTCAGTAGCAGCCCTGGCCAGGGGCACGCCGGGCACTTATCTGGGGAGACTGGGGCCATATAAAGGGCTTAGCAGGTCGCCATGGGCCAAGCCAAGCGAAGCAGCACGCCCTTGCCTTCCTAGCAGGACAGTTCCCGATGGACCTCCACCTGGAACCCACCCCAGCAGCTGTCTCCACTGTGCAGCCATTGTTCACAGTACATTGTATCGCATTGTATCACATTGTATGGTGCTGTGTCACTCTGTGTCAAGTTGTATCGCACTGTATAGCATTATATCTCACTGTGTCACATTGTATCACATTGTATCACGTTGTATCACATTACAGCCTCCAGGCCCAGAACTTTGTGTGCTGGAATTGGACATGTATTTTCTTTCCTTTACTGTCAACTTGACATCAATTTGGTTTCAATCAGCTACCAGTCAAAACCTTAGAAAATAGACTTAAAACATCTTAAATGCAATGTGTGTGTGTGTGTGGGGGGGGTGACATATATGCTTTAGAATTTATGCATAAACATTATTTTGAATGGTTTTTGGCCAAAAAGATTAGCTAGCATCTCTGTGTAAGGTTACCATGGCTGTGTAGACAGAGCTCAAAGTTGAGGTCTCTCATTATAGTCAACTTTCCTTTTTTTTTTTTTTTTTGGCACTGGGCATTGAACCCAGGGGCATTTTACTCCCAAGCTAAACCCCAACCCTTTTTATTTATTTATTTATTTATTTATTTATTTATTTATTTACTTATTTACTTATTTATTTTTATTTTGAAACAGGGCCTCGCTAACTCGCTAAGAATCTTACTAAATTGCTCAGGCTGGTCTTGATCCTGCCATCCTCCTGTCTTAGACTCCTAAGTTCTGGTCACCTTTCCTTTGAAGCAGAAAACACCATGCAGTGTGGGCCGCTTTTGAACTCTTCACCTTGTAGGTCTCCGTTCCTCCAGGACAAATGCTTTCCATACTGCGCGGATGTGAACATAATCCGTATTACTCTGCTTTTATTCTCTTATGACATTTTTCTTCCCGATTCCCGATTCCTGCTCCTTCAATCAGAAAGAGCTCCAGCTTCCTTCTCTGGCAATCCTGATGACTTCCCATGCAATCGTGAATCTGTTCTAGTCTGTAACTCCGGCATGCTCTATTTGTGCCATGTTTAATTGAAGATGTCAATCAATGCTCAGTAGATACAAATGATGAATCAGACATGACATGGTCATACATTCGAATTTTGACAGGAGTTGAGTTATGGAACAGGATACCTTCTCTTTGATAAAGACATAAAGGTCTAGCTTCAGACATGTAAGCCAACCCCAATTAACTTCTTCCTTCCTTCCTTCTTTCTTTTCCTTTCCTTTCCTTTCCTTTCCATTCCTTTCCTTTCCTTTCCTTTCCTTTCCTTTGCGGTACTAGGGATTGAACCCAGGGGCATTCTACTTCCAAGCTACACTCCCAGTTCCATTTTTTATTCTTTATTTTGAAACAGGGGCTCACTAAGTTGTGGAGGGCCTCACTAAGTAGCTGAGGCTGACTTCGAACCCAGATCCTCTGGTCTCAGCCTCCCAAGTACTGGGATTACAGGCGTGTGCCACTACGCCTGGCTTAACCCCAATCTCTCTATGGATAAACCAGTTATGTATTTTTCAATTCATTACAGGACACCAAAAATAAGAATCTTGATCAGATCCAATGAACCATAATTGGAGAGGGAACACAGTATGATGGAACAGAGTCAACCAGCCTAGAAATCAGGAGAGCCCGTGCTCTCCTGCAGCCCCTGCCCCTCACCATCTGCGTGGCCTTGGATAACACGCTTCACTTCTCCCAGGCTTTGTTTCCAAAACAATAGAAAGAGAGCAAGATTATTGACTCCTCAGCGCCCTTCGAGAATTTACTGAGCACACAGTAGGACCACCATCTGGCACACAGTAGGCAATTGTCATATAGGTTATTCTGCTCCCACGGCCGCTGTAATTTCTCCTTGGAAATGGACTAGCCAAAACAATGACGGCTCCTCCTTTTTATTTCCTGCTCACTTGTTGGTAGTTAGCTATCCGATCACAGAATAGTTAGGGGAGAAGCAAGGACGGCATTGGGAATATGTTGACATGACCTGGGGAACTTTGACGCGGAGTGTAATTGAGAATTAGGGAGAAGGGGAAATGAACAGAAGCTTCACACATCAGCAGACACAGAGGCATGCTGGTCAGCTCAAACCTACGCGAGAGAATCACACATACTCGTCTGTCCCAAGAGCTTCACTTGGATACTCCTCCGCTTAGTCAATTCTTGGCTTAATACACCCAGCCAATTTTTCTTTCTAAACTCAAATTTCGAAGAGAAATATCCAGAAGGCAAACAGATCCTAGCACTTAGGTAAGGAACTCAAACTTTTAACAAGTAATCTCATTAAAAAAAAATAGTTTCAAAAAACTAAAGGGGAAAAAGGAAGACAAAGACCAAGGGCTAAAGACGGGCTATGAAAATTCAATTCTTTCCCAGCCCAGTCATTTGCTTTGTGTTAACTAATTTGGTTGCCACATGTCTAAAAACACAAAAATGGGGTCATATTACTCAATATTTATTCAATGACTTAAAAAAAAAAGCGTCTGAGCACTTTGGGAAACTCCAAAAGATGAAACCAAGGAAGGTAAAGTTCAGGGAACAGAGTGAATTCTGAGTGAGATTCTCACGGCCGTCTGGCCTTGCAGGGTTCCAGGTGTGTGGTCCCGTGGACCTGGTACTTGACTAGGATTAAGAGCTGGGTGGGATGTCCTGGGTGCTCCCGCCTCCTGGCGATCTTTTCCCTTTGTAGCAGGACTGTTGTCACTTAGTAAAAGACATAACATCCATCGTGACTCAGTGGTAAAAATGGCAATCTTCATGTGCAACTACCTCGTCAGTTTTTTTTTTAAATGATTCCTTTTTGCTGTTCGTGTTATAATTTTAAATGTTGTTTTAAAAAATCTTGTTAAAAACAGATTTAAACACACACACACACACACAC
>PVLC010025177.1:0-24739 GCA_004027655.1 Graphiurus murinus
GAATTAATTCAAGAGATGTACTGTAGAGCATGGTGACTATACTTAATAACAAAATGTATTAACTATCATTTCAACAAAAATGTGTAGAGATGAATTTGAAGAATTTTATTTTTGCAAATAGCTAAGATATTAGAGTTTAAATGTTCTCACTGAAAAAGAATGATACATGAGGCACTGCCTATGTTAATTAGCACAATGCAACCATCTTACAATATATGAATATGTAGAACATGTTATATACAATAAAGATATAATTTTTATTGTCAAATAAAATTAAATTAATTGAAAATATATAACTTGAGGAAAATTATTTTCTAGAGAGAGAGATGATATAACTGGGTAGCAAGGAAATTATGAAAGGTTCAGTAGTAGAAATAAAATAATTGTAGAAACAACGTTCTTGACAAGTAAGAGCAGTTTTGGATCAAAACATGATTATGAGTTTGGGTTAGTAGGTTTGCCCTATTTTTAAAGTAGAAAAGTTTATCCACTGTAACATTAAAGAAAAAAAAATTACACAAGTAAAGAGGGAACATATTTTGTAGATTTGGCATTGTGTAATACAGGGAGTTTCTGCCTGATTGCTTCCATTTCATTAAAAGACTCAATATATGTTAAGCTCTCAGAGCAGTGTCTGGCCAAGGAAGTATAATGTAAGTGTTAGCTATTTATATTTCTCAATGAAGTATGAAGTAAAATCATCAGCTGAAAATAACAGGGAAGGTGGAAAAGTGAGAGAAGAAAATGTGAAGCAATCATTGTTTGGAAGCAGCACTTTTTTCCTCCTAGAGTTTTCCCCCTCTATATTTTCTTGTAAATGATCTTATTTTATGCAACTCCATCAACCTGTCTGATCCTGTACCCATCCTGCTCTTAGAGAAGTAGATAAGTATCTTATATTGGCAAATTCTAAAGTAAATCACTGGGCAGGTACAGCTTGGTTTGACCTGTTGATTCTTGGCAGTAATCACTTTGATGTGAGTAGGCAACCTCCTTTGATTGCTTGCTCCAGGGCATTCACTTACCTGGGTGTTATGGTTTGAGTATAGAATGTCCCTTGGAAAAGCTTATGTATTGGCCATGCAAAAATGTTCAGAGGTGAAATAATTGAATCATGAGGGTTCTAATCTCATCGGTGGATAAATCCATTGATGGATTAATTACTTGGATGGACTTATTGGGTAGTAATATAGGCAGGTGGGACATGGATAGAGGAGGCAGGTCATTGGTAGTATGGTCTTAGGGACTACATATGTCCATGTCCCCTCTCCTCTCTCTGCTTCCAGCCTCCATGATGTGAGAACAGCATCTTTCCATGCACCCATGAGCGACCTCCACCATCCAGCCTGCTGGACTAAAACCTCTGAAACTGTGAGCCCCAGTATATCTTTCTTCCTCTATGCTTGCGTGTCCAGCATTTAGACCACAGTGGCCAGAATGATGACTAAACACTGCTTAAATCTTCCAAGTTGAGATCTGTGGTGGTCCATCTCTGCCATGCTACATGTGTATATCTGTCCCACATGGGAGATTATCATGAATAAATTAACTTGCTTATAAATATAGGGCTTGCTGTATTTCTTTTTCATCACTATGAAAAAAATGCCTAAGATAATCAACTGATAAAGAGAGGAAATATTTATTTTGGCTCATGATTTTAGAGTTTCAGCCGACAGTCACTTGTCTCTGTCACTTTCAGCCTGTGGTGAGGCAGAACATGTTGGTGGGGAGTTCCTGATGGACCAAAGCTTCTCAACTCATGATTTCCAGGAAGCAAAGAGAGGGAGAAAAAAGGGTCAGAGTGCCCCCAATATGTGTTTCAAGGTTATGCCCCCAATAACCTATTTCCTCCAACTAGACCCCAACTTCTCATGTTTCTATCACCACCCAATAGCACCATCAATTGGAGACAAAACCTTAAGCAAACAAGCATTGGGGGACATTTTAGATTTAACACACATATCCTCCAATTTAAACTTTGTAGGCTATCATTAACAGAGGTGATAGATTAGCTTCTAACTACCATCTCTTTATCTTATTGGTCACTTGACTTAGAACAGAATTGATGAACAAAAGAAACATTTAACTGGTCTCCTTAGAGACTACCACTACCTTCCTAGAGATTACCAACTATATAGTCTTGGTTAAATTAATTAACATAACTTTTAAGTCAATTTCCACATCAATTAAATATGAGTAAAAGAGAACTGATCTCATGAGGTAGATAATGATTAAAAGTATGCTTTCAAGTTAGTAAATGCTTTATAAATGGGAACTATTTTTGTGAATGTAAATCCTTAATAAGAATAGCAATCAAATGAGTGAAATCAAGGAATAAGGGAAGAAAAATAGTAGCACAGGAAATGAGTGGAGAAAGAGGAAGAGATTATATTATACACAGAAAAATCTCAATTAGTCCATGAACATTTTTAGATGTAATTGGGAGGTACTTCCTCAAGTGGCACATCAAAAATCAAAATCTGTTCTCTACTTCGTTTCCCAAGTTGTTTACAGAGAAAATGACAAGTTAATATGGGAGGACTATAAATAGACTTTCAGTCCAAGCTGGCAACTTCACACCAAAAAATGAGAAAATTACCTGTGAGGATTCAAGCTGGATTCTATTGTGTTATTTGCTAAGCTTAGTACTAAATTTTCATTGATGTAAACACTTATTCAACACTATTTATTGATGGAGGTCATAGACTTGCTTGCTAAGGGAGAAAGATTTTCTGCTGCCAATGCCAGACACAGTGTTTGAATGGTAAGAGGGTGATCACTAAAAGCATAGTTGTCTTGGTTTCAAGACTTGTTTTCCCCTCCTTTCCTGTCCCCTTGAAAATAACAGACGGAGTAGACATGAGAGAAGATGGTATTGCTGGCACAGAGAAGAATATATGTAAAGCCTTGGAGATAAAACAAATATAGAGAAATTAGGAAATAGAATCTAACATATGAATAGTGTTTACAGGTCAAAATATGTAAACTGGAGGTGCTTTTGCCAAAAAGGAGTTTGGATTTTATTTTTAAGGTAATAGTGAAACTGATTAAAATCTTAAATTTGGAGTGGTAGGATAAGATTGGTATTTTTAAGAACTCTATCTCTTTCTGGAGGGATAGAATGAAAGCCCCAAATACTGAAGGCATGGAGTCCTTGAAAGAGTCTATTACTATAAGTCAGATAAAGCTTGGATGGCACCGAATTCTGGTAGATTATCTTACTCCATAGTCTAGCAAAGTAACATTCCAAGTTCATTGCCCTATTACTTGTAGTGATTGCCTTTCCCTGGGATGTTGACTGGCTTGCCCATTTTTTTTTTTGCTTGGACCAATGAAATGTAAATGAAGTGATGGTGGGTTACTTATGCCCCATACTATATCACTGAGTTATGTTCCCTTTTACTCCTTTCTTTCAGCAACAGGAGCATATTCAAAAGAAAGACTGCTTCATCAGCCTGGGTACCAGAACATGAAGTGGCATGTAGCAGAAAATACAGCTTTCTTTCTGCAGCAATTGACATTTAACTAGAGAAAGAAATGTGTGCATTGAAACGCACCAAAATTTTGGTTTCTTGTTACTTTTAGAGTATATTGACAAAATACACATACAAAAAGCTGCATCAATAGGAGAAAAGAAATAGTACATTAAAAGATGTATAAGCAGAATGATAAAAATGAAAAATAATAATGAAGTAGTGAAATAAAACCAAAAATAAAAAGGTGATTCTCAGTCACCTCTTAGATAACTAAGCACTATTAATATTCAGGTACTATACTTCCTTTATTCTCAAAACAATAATGAAACACAAATATATTTCACCTTTTATAGTACCTTATACTCTGAGGTCTGTCCTATGTTAAACAATTATTTATCAACAAAACAAATATGAAAATATTACATTTCAATATTAATGAAGGAAGAGGATTAAGTTCATGGGTAATAATTAGTGGTAAATAATATTAAATAAGATATTCTCAATTGTAAGAGAAAGAATTCCCCTCCTGCTTTAAGCATAACCAACTGATCCATGTCTTGGGTATATTCAAAAACTTAATAAAACTATACCCACTACTAGAAAGAGTAACTTAACATCTTCAAGTTGTTGTTTTTCTTTCCACATAACTTGGATCTAATTTCTTTTCAATAGTTCATTCTCTGTTTCTATTAATGGGTGACAATATGATAGCTGGCAATTTAGAGAAGATGATAATAGAGAAAGATATGATTACTAAAATAAGTTTACATAGAAAATCTTATTGGATCTATTTAGCACAGGTGTCCATGTCCTGATCTAATTACTGTGGACTGAGGATGGACTAATAAGCCTGCAGGTATATGCAAAATAATGATATAGAACATCCCTTGAGATTTAAAGTAGTGAAAAGTTATTATGCAATGTAAGCAGTAGCTAGGTATAATAAAGGACAAAAGGTGTCACTAACCATAGTAGTTGCTTAAAAACTAATGTGTCTGATATATCCACTACAGAGGTATTGCTGGGGCTCCAATGAAAGCTCTGGAGTTAAGTTATTGAGCTTTAAATTATTGACAGATAGATGGCAATCAAAAACAATCTTCTCTGTCTCATTTCTATCATTTTCAGTGAGTTTTACATTCATTTACCTTTGTAGTTTATATTTAAGTAAGCTTTATAATTTCAAAAAATTAATTTAAATAATTAATCAGTAATTAGTAAATTATAATGGTGTCAATTTCTTGAGTAACAAGATAAAAAGTAAAATTGCTGGATAATAGGGTGTTTCTCATTTTAATTTTAATTAAGGTGGAATCACTTTTAGCCAATACATAAAAACATAAACATTGTACATGTTAATGGGGTACCATGACATCTCAGTATATGTGCACATAATACTTAAATCTAATTATACACAACTATTTTCTTAAACACTTATTTCTTTATGGCAAAAACTTTCAAAATTCTCCTTACTCTATGAAATGTGCAGTTTGTGATTGCTATTGATAGCCACCCTATTGTGCCTTAGCACACCAGAGCTTCCTGCTCCTATTCAACGGTATCTCAGCACCCATGATCAACCCTTCCCCAACCTCTCTTTCCACTAAAGCCAGGCTCCGGTAACCACTACTGTGCTCTCAACTTCTATGAGATCGACATTTTTTCCCCTGTGGTATTAGAGATTGAACCCAGGGGCATTCTACCTCTAAGCTGTATTCTAAGCCCTATTTTATTTTTTATTTTGAAACAGGATCCTACTAAGTTACCAAGGGTCTTGTTAAGTTGCTGAGGCTGGCCTCAAATCTGTGACCTTCCAGTCTTAGCTTCCCAAGTATTGGGACTACAGGCATGCCCACTATGCCTGTCTGAGAACAAAATTTTAGATTCCACATAGAAGTGAGATCACACAATATTTCTCTTCCTGTACTTGGCTTATTTCACTTAACATAATTATGTCCAGTTTCATCCAGTTTGTCATAAATACAAGGTTTCATTAAAATTCAAATTAAAACAGAATAACAATATTGAGAAGACAGTAAAATTTATTAAGATAAATTTGATGTTGTTATAGGTCAATGATGCTCCATTGTGCAATAAGAATTAACTACATTAAATAATACAAAGGTTAAAAGAACTTTAGGAAATTATACCAGTTTGATATATTACAACCTAATAAATATAGAAAGAATTATATCTATGCATATGTTTAGTTATATTGATTTACCTTAATATTTCCTTCTTCAAACAAACTTTATGGGGGAAGAGATTCAAGACTGAGTCAGAGCCGGCATGGTGGCTTATACCTACAATACCAGTACTTGGAAGACTGAGATTAGAGGGTTACAGGTTAGTGGCCAGCCTCAGCAACCTCATGAGGCCCTCCATAACTGAGACTGTTTCAAAATAAAAAAAAATGGTTGGAGGGTATAGCTCAGAGACAGAATATCCCACAGGAAAGACTGAGTCAGTTAAATCCAACAGTAAGATTTAAGTAGAATACTTAGATCTGATTACTAAATTGTTTCATTGTGCCAACAAAATTGATGTGATTTCAGATGTGTGTCTCCTGAAAAAGGAGTCATAAGCCAAGCCATAAGGACCTTGGTCCTATGAGTAAGTCAGTAATAAAATAGCAAGCTCTCTGGGAGAAAGTCTTTTTTTTAATTAAAAAATTAGAAACAGAAACTAAAAAGACAGAGCCATAATCCTCCCTCCCATTTTGTAGACTCTTTCTTTACACTCCTTTTCTATTAATGCTGTTGTTCTGCTGTGCAGAAATTCCTTAATTTGATGCCATCTCATTTGTTAATTCTAGATTTTATTTCCTGAGCTTTAGAGATCTCATGGGAAAAATCATTGCCTGTGCCTAAATGTTGGAGAGTTGATCCTAGGTTGTATTCTAGTAATTGCAAAGTTTCTGGTATAATTTCTAGGTCTTTAATCTACTTTGTGTTGACTTTTGTGCAGGGTTTGAGATAGGGATCCAGTTTCATTCTTCTACATAAGGATAGCCACTTTTCCCAGCAATATTTGTTGAAAAAGTTGTCTTTTCTCTGATATATGTCTTTGACACCTTTGTCAAGGATCAGCTGTCTGTAACTGCTTTTGTGGATTTGTCTCTGTATCTTCTATTCCATTTGCCTGTAAGTCTGGTTTTTGTTGTTGTTGTTGTTGTTTTTTTGTTGTTGTTGTTGATAATGTTTTTAACTTAGGAGCTCTTTTATTTATATAAGCTAATTTTGGTACCATGTAGACAATAGACAGACAATATACTTATGGATATAAAGATGTATAAAAATAGACATTAAACAAATATCTTATAGCTCTAATTTGCCAGGCATTTTACTTTTACAGATAGAATACTAAACATAGTGCCAGTTTAAAGTTTTAGAAATTAAAGCATAACCTATCATAGATATTTGTTCCATGGTAGTGAGTGATGGATGATAGAACGGAGGACACAATCATGGAGGCCTATAGAGCAGGGACTTCTGGGGCAGGATCCACCCATAGATGGGTGCTTGTTAGCATGAAGCAGATCTGTATTAAACATCACCACATTTTATTTTCTATGGGGGACAAAATCAAATACTTAGATCTCTGATCATTTTTTTATTTATAGAACAAGCTTTTATTTTTTAATTTACAATAGGGCCAAGCCAGGTAACAAAAACTAGTTTGTTTTTTGTTTGTTTGTTTTTCTTTTTTAAATTTATTTTTATTTTCTACAATAATTGGTGCATTGTAATCATACATCTTTGTTAGGTACAAGCTGATAAAGGCATATATGCACACATTTATGAGTCTGTTTTTATGGCAATGCCATTCTATTTTTGTTACTGTAGCACTGTAGCATAATTTGAAATCAGATACCGTGATGCCTCCAGCACTGTTCTTATTAATCTGGATCACACTGACTATCCTGGGTTTTTACTCTTCCATATGGATTTTAGGACTGCTTTTTCTAGCTCTGTGAAGAATGTCATTGTTGTCAGTCAACAGATGAAAGGACAATGAAAATGTGGTATATAAACACAATGGAGTTTTACTCAGCCATAATGAACAAAATTATTTCATTTACAGGAAAATAAATAGAACTAGAGAATACCATGCTAAGTGACATAAGCCAAATTCAGAAAATCAAGCACCACATCTTTTCTCTCATATGTGGAAACTAGATAGAAAAAACTAAAGGGAAAGGGCCTCATGACAATTTGGGGAGAGATTAGTAGAGCAGTGAGAGGTGATCAGGGAAGGTAGGATGTAAGAGAAAATGGAAGTTTGGGGAAGAAAACAGACAAAATAATGTTGTATGCATATTTGAATGTATCACTATGAAACTCACTAGTATGTAAATGTACCACAAAAACACTTAAAATTTTTTGAGTCACAAAATATACTGTTAGTACTGCCTAAGAAAAACAAAAGTAAACCAAAAAATGCCTATTTATTTCACTGAGAACAATCATGCAACTTAGACACTACGGTTATCTTTGTAATGAACAGTGATGTAGTAGCAGAGAACAATGGGAGACTCAGCTGCCTATTAGGAATTAGGAGAGAAGTAAAGTTTCTACTCTTGATGGAATCAAGCAATGTTAGTGGGAGTACCAGAGAGAAGGGAAGAGAGTAGAGATTAAGGGAAGGAAAGAGGAGGAGACAGAGACACAGAAAACAGAGAGATGGAGAAGCAAAGGAGAAACAGGAGGAAAGAGAGACAAGCAGAAGCAAAGGAGAAACAGGAGGAAAGAGAGACAAGCAGAGATTTTCATCAAGAGACTATTGTGTCTGACCTGACAAGAGTCACAACAGTAGTAGAAATGCAGAAATACAGACTATCACAGCAGGAGATGATTGAAGTTCTACAGGAAAGTAGCAGAAATGTCCAAAATATATATATGTATTTTTTGTTTTAGGAGGAGGTCAGCTTGTTCTGAGCAGACTTAGTGGAAAGCAACCAAATAAATCACAGTCTCAGTCTGTTCAGGAACATTTAGGGCAATCATCACAAAGACAGGTTCTTTATTCATTAACACTCCACACAAACTTTACACAACTTATGGTATTTTAGGGAAGAGAGAGAGGTTAGTATAACTTGGAAAACAGGTTGGGACATCTATTTTCCATGGAGCTCAACTGGTTGTGTTGGGGTCTTCAGCCCTGACCTTGACCAGTGCTCAACTAGAACCAAAGGTGAAGAATTGTCTGGAAGATACCAGCAGAGCTGCCTAGGTCAGCATTCAACCTCATTATCAGCGGTCAGCATGGCAAGGTGGCAAGGCTCCTTGGGTGAAGGAGCTGTGAGTTTTCAGTCTCAGGTGGCCAGGGATTCCATGAGGCTGTCAAGACATTACAGCTGGGCAGCAGGAATTGAGCCTGTGAACTGACTATCAGGCCTGGGCTTTGCACCTTGTGCCCAGTGCCTATGTGTTGCCCCTGATTCCCTGGGAGTGTTGTGCCACCCCTGTGTGTGCTTCGAGAGTTATGCTTGTGCACTGAACATGTGTGAGCCCCACGCAGGTGTGTTGGGAGTTAAGTCCTTCTTTGAAGTCAGTGGAGCCCCTTTTTAAAATATGTGCTCAATATACAAGTTCACCTGGATATTCCTAGATTATTTTTGCATTTTTTCCCTTATGGCTGGGGTAGTGCTGTGATGGACTCTGTAGAGCCTTAATATTTCACATGAGTATGTTTGGACTGTAGGCAGTGAACTTGAGTAATTATAATTATTAATATTTAAATGGTAAACACAGCTAAAAACTAGGCTCACTGTGTACTGATCATCAACTTTGGAATCTGGTGAATGAGTGCACCCACATACAATAAATTCCATGAAATGGATTTATTATTTACAGAGAGGCAGCAAGGGACAGCAGAACTCAGATTTATGAGAAGCAGTCCTCACAGGAAAGCCACCTAGGGCAGATAGAGTCTCATTTGCATGCATTACCACTTGCAAGAAGCTGAGGGACCCTGGCAAGCAGCCCATCCTTGGTTTTGTACCCTGGGGATTGTGACTGCTAGGCCAAGTGTCAAAGAATAGTATATTTTATGGAGTAGCTGGAATGGAGCCCATGCTGTTCTGGTTCACTCCCTGGATCTCAGGATACTGTACCTCCAGCAAAATCTACAGTATTCTTGAGAACTACAAGTGAGAAGGAAGACTAGGTCAGTCCAAAGTTACCCAGAAAACTGTCCTGCAATAGGAAATAGTATTCTGAGAAGCACAAATTATAATTAATTCCTAAAGAAAGATAATACTTATTCTGTCATTAAATATAGAATTGGGGACCAGCACAGGAAGTGATCCCCTGCATAGTAAATTAGTATAACCTAAGAGAATTTTTAAAGCTCCAGAATGATTGTCTTAGAAAGTAGTTATGATTGATATTTTGGTCTGATTGCACTAATAGTTTTTCTGTAAGTAGTAGTTAGCAAAGAACAAGAATAGAATACCTGATTGAACAATTTTTTTTAATTATGGTAAAAAAGACAATAAATAGGCATATATATATATATGTATATATATATACATATATATATATATATATACACACACACATTGAGAATTGAACCCAGAGTAATTATATTGCTGAGCTAACTCCAGTCCTTTTTGCTTTTTTGTTTTAAAACAGGGTCTCACTAAGTTGCTGAGACTGGCATCAAACTTCCAATTCTACTGTCTCAGCCATACAAGGATTACAGATGTTGCCACCATGTCTGGCTGTCAACAAAATACACTTATGAAAATTGTTATTACAATAGTTTCTTGAACTATTCTCTTTCCATGTTTATGTATGGTCTGGAAAGTTTCACTTACAAAACCTGTCATAATTTTCAGCATAGAAAGTAAGTATAAGATTTTTTTGTTTTTATTTATTTATTTTTTATTATTGGTACATTATAATCATGCATCTTTGTTAGATACAAGGTGGTAAGGGAATACATGCACACATCTCTCATTTAACCCTTCCCCAATTTCTGCTTCATTCCCTTCCCCTTCCTTCCTCTCAAGTTCAGTTTAGTGATTGACTTTGATATGATTATGTTTCCCTCCTTCCCATCACCTTCAGTTAAATCACCTTCTTTGCTCATCTAAGGTTTCTCCTTCTTCATCTAGAGTCCCACTTGTGACACACTTTCTCCCTAGCTTTTGCATATTAGGTAGAGCATACTTTTTTTTTTTTTTTTACTTTTTGTGACTGACTAATCTCACTTAACATAATGTTTTCCAGTTCTATGCATTTCCTTGAAAATGACATGATTTTGTTCTTTATGGCTGAGTAAACTTCCATTGTGTACATATCCCATAGTTTTGTAATCCAGTCATCAGTTGATGGACATCTTGGCTGGTTCCATAATTTGGCAATTGTAAATTGTGGGGCTATAAACATAGATATACATGCACTGGTCTGATAGCTTGGTTTTCATTCTTTTTGGTAGATACCCAGAAGTGGTATTTGTGCATCACATGGTAGGTTCATTCTCATTCATCTGCGGATCCGCCATACTGTTTTCCAAAGTGGTTGGGCTAATCTGTAATCCCACCTAAAATGTTCCCACTTTTCCACACCCTAGCTAGCATCTGTTGTTGTTTGTGTTTTTGATGATTGCCTTTCTAATTGGGGTTAGGTGAAATCTCAAGGTAGTTTTGATTTGCATCTCTCTGATTGCTAATGATGTTGAACATTTCCTCATACATTTGTTGACCATTTGCATTTCTTCTTTTGTGAAGTGTCTATTTAGATCCTTTGCCCATTTTTTGATTGGGTTATTTGTTTTTTTAGCAGGGAGTTTCATGAGTTTCCTGTATATTTTAGATATTAGTACTTTATCAGAGGAGTAGCTGGCAAAAATTTTCTCCCATTCTGTGGGCTCTCTGTTCTTGATAGTTTCCCTTGCTGCACAGAAGCTCTTCAGTTTAATGCATTCTCATGTATTTATCTTCCTTTGAGTTCCTTGTGCCTTTGGGATCTTGTTGTGAAAGTTTTTATCTGTACCTATGTGTTGAAGTGTTGGGTCTATGCCCTCTTCAAGTAACTGCAAGGTCTCTGGCCTGACTTCCAGGTCTTTGTTCCATCTTGAATTGACTCTTGTGCAAGGTGACAAAGTGGGACATATTTCCATTTTTCTGCATATGGTTAACCAGTTTTGCCAACACCATTTGTTGAAAAGGCTGTTTTTTTTCTAGTGTATATTTTTAGCTCCTTTGTCAAAAATCAATTGTCTGTAAGTGGTGTGTGGATTTGTTTCTGAGTCTTCTCTTCTGCTCCATTGGTCTATGTGTGTTTTTGTACCAATATCATGCTGTTTTTATTACTATGGCTTTGTAGTATAGTTTGAAGTCAGGTATTGTGATGCTTCCTGCATGGTTATTGTTGCTAAGAACTACTTTGGCTATTCTGGGCTTTTTGTTGTTCCAAATGAATTTAAAGGCTGATTTTTCTATGTCTGTGAAGAGTGACCTTGGTATCTTAATGGTTATCACATTAAATCTGTAGATCACTTTTGGGAGAATGGCCATTTTTATATATTTATTTTACCTATCCAAGAGTATAAAAGATCTTTCCATCTTTTAAAGTCTTCCTTAATTTCTTTTTTCAACTTTTTATAGTTTTCCTTATAAAGGTCTTTTACCTACTTGGTTAATTTTATCCCTAAGTATTTTATTTTTTGGGGTGCTATTGGGAGTGGAATTGTTTTCTGGATTTCTTTTTCAGTGGATTTATGGTTGGCATACAGAAAAGTTTCTGATTTTTTAAGATTGATTTTGTATCCAGACACTTTGCTAAATTTGTTGATCAGTTCTATAAGTTTCTTGGTTGACTTTGTTGAGTCGTCTCAGTTTGGTATCATGTCATCTGCAAATAGAGATAGTTTTAGTTCTTCTTTCCCTATTTTTATACCTTTGATTTCCTTTTCTTGCCTTATTGCTCTGGCTAGAGTCTCAAGTACTACATTGAACAGAAGAGGTGATAATGGGCATCCTTGTCTTGTTCCTGCTTTTAGTGGGAACTATTGCAGTTTTTCCCCATTTAATATAAAGTTGGCTGTGGGCCTATTATATATTGCCTTTATAATGTTGAGGTATGTTCCTTCTATTCTGATTCTCTGCAGTGCTTTTAGCATGAGTGGATGTATAAAGATTTATACACAGTACTTTCAAATACTTCTGGGTTGTTTTTTGGGGAGAGGGAGGAGGCATCCTGAGTTGTAATTATTCTCTCCTGCAATTTGAGTTATAGTTACACAAAATATATGTAAAAATAACATATATGAGTAAAATAACTAGCTTTCACAACTAATAGAACCTAATTTGTTTCATTTTAAATCCATACAGGAAATTCCAAGATATGTACTAACAATAGTATGTATTTTTCTCATCATTGTGTTGTTCACAATACCTACTATGGTAACTTACCTGAATTAAAAGTTCTCTAAATGAGTTTTGTTGTTGTTCTTGTTGTTATCTTTGGTATATTTTTGTACTTTTTTTTTGCAAATTTAACTTCAAGTGCTTGTGCTTCTTTGCAGAGTTTAGGCATGAAATTTAGTCGCTATGAGAATTTCAAAAGAATTCTGTAAAGACTTAGGCCATAAGTAAAAATCAAGGAATATTATTAAATAAAATTCAGGTATACGATTTAAAGAAGGCAAAGAAAGAAAGTAAAACAAGAATAAGACATAAGCTTATGATTTTTATATAAAACTAAATCTTTGTGTTTGTGTGTGCCGGGGATGGAAACCAACTAAAAATTTTAAAACGTCAGATAAATAATTTTTTAAGTGATAAAGATTTACAGATTTGAATGATTACAAAGACACAGTCTGTGTTATATGTTTTAATTTCTCTTCTTCACAAATTATTTATGTATGATTTGCTTGATACAGCATGTTTAACACTGTTGAGAAAATAAGTGATAGGAGAGTGATGGTGGCTTGTGCTCAAATCAATAATTCCCAAGGAGCTCTCTATTGAAAACTAACACATCTTGAGCTCTACTTGTATATAGGATGAGAAGGACATTCCTGGAGAATATATATTATCCATGAGAATAGAAATATCTTATTTCTAATGTTTACAGTAAATCAAACTAGTGTCATGTGTGGTAAGCCACTCCACCCAGTGTGTGTTTAATTGGAATTATGTTAAAGTGTACTTTGGGGAGATTTAACAACTTAGAGCTAAGTTATTTATGAAATATTTTGTATCTATTTTTAATGAAGGCATTTTATCCCAACTTAGAGTTTTGTGTATTATATGTGTATTGATTTAATCTATATATTAATCAAATTATACCAATAAAATTCTAAAAAAGAAAAATTGAGTGCCTAACAAACTCATGTACTGTTCTTGGTACTTGAAATGAAAGAAACAAAAAGCAATAACAGCCAAAATCTACTATGAGTACATAATAAATCAGACACAGAAATACAGGGATAAATCATGAAACTATAAATCATACATTATGGCATCAATTTGTAAATATATAAATCATAAAATTTAGTTCATAATTTAAAAAATTGCTCAAAATTGTAAAATTAATAAAATATATTAATTTCTAACAAAAATTTAAACTAAGAACTCCAAAATCTATGCCTTCACCTCATTTATCTCTGTCATTCTCTAAAATCAGAATAATTTTTTCAAAGGGCTGTAGGAGTTCGTTTATATACAAAAATTGGTAGAATATTTTTAAAATGTTTCAAAAATTGTTTTAATATTATTGATGCTTGTTTCCATATTACTGTTTTGGTTCCTTCAATCTGTGTAGAATATAAAATGCTCCAATTCTCTGTGTGTCTCCCAAGAGTTGCATGTCACAGAAACACCCAAAGATCTCTTGTAAATAATCAAGTTACCATTAAGGATTATTGGTTTCCTTAGTAACATGACTATTTCTGACACTGCCAACTTTGAGACATGTTACTTCTCTTAAAATGATGATGTATTTCATTGCCTTCAAAACCTTTTAGGGTCCCTTGACAGAAAAAAATTTCAAAGCTTAGTAGATACTGTCTGTTCATACAGTTGCATTTTTCCAAAATACACACTTCACTTCATACATACTCTTTTTTCAAAGACATCACTGAAGTTATTTTAAGTAATAAACTTGCCTCATTTCACTTATTAAAATTGTAAGTTTCGTACTGATTTTTCTTTGAGCAGTCTAATTTTTTTGAAAACCCAGTGATTGGGCATTTGTTCCCTATAGATTGGTGTGGCCTTATCATCAATGCTGTAGTATCTTTTTCTTATAAAAGTAGACATTTTAAACTTCTCATGTTACAGCTTTTTTAAAAATAAAATTTGCAATTATAGCACCACCTTCATCTTTTTCACTCTTTATTTTTACTGTTGCATCATTTTAACCATTATCTCATTACTATTTTCACTAAAAAATTATTAGTAATAGAAAATGTTATTATTACTTTTCATGTAGACCTTATTTGAATCTCACTATATGTATGCACTCTCATAAATCATAGTACTAACATATATTTTAAGTACTGCAATTAAATTTTTTATCATGATGTGTTTTGGAGGCTGCTGTTTGATGGAAATATCCTTCTTCTAGAAGTGGTATTCCTAAGAAGTTCCCTGAGAGCATGAATATATAAAGGTAATCAAATGTGATAGCATTTCCTATTATACACTTCTTTAGCTTGAAATGATTTGTAAGTCTTCAGATGTGATTGGATATTGACTTAGCTCCCAACATTCTTTATTTAGGTATTCAAGCACACCTTATTCACACATTGATGCTTTGCCATGATGATAAAGAACCTCAGATTCTTTCATGTGTGTTTAGCACTGACTAAAGCATAATTAGACAGAGGATGGCTAGGAATTGGAAAAGAATGTTATCTTGTGAATTACTTGGAGCATATTTGAGTTTTGATCTGTGACAGTCACAATCATTTCTACTTATTCTAGTACATCCTTAGGCTGACTGCAAGAAAAGGAGTGAGACATGAGTCTCATTGATAAACAATTAATAGTAATGAGACTTTCTTCTATCTGGCTGCCTATCTTGACTACTATAATCTTTAATGTGAGAGACAAAATCCAACCAGTTCAAACAGCTATTTGTAGCATAGCCAAGAATTTAAAGCCAAATCCAGCAATTCTCAAGCAATACTTAATTACTCACAGGTGATGTTGCTAGGCAACCACTTCACCTTCAGATTCTGCAGCTTCACCTAAGTGTGGTGCTCAGTTTGCTCTATTGTTACTGAATGCTAAAAGAGATAGAGAAGCGCAGTGGAGTTTATTTTAAAGCAGGTGAAAATAGAGATTTAGAAAAAGAGACTTCAAAATTAAGTTCTGATTTGGAAGGTATGCAAGTGCAGTTTTGAACATTTTTTTTCACCTCTCTTGTTTGAAAGACTATTTTTAGTCAACAGAAATTTAGGATGGAATTTCAATAAGAATTAAATTATTATTTGAAAATATGTGTGATATTTAAATTCATAAATGGCTATGAACAGATGTGCCAGATAGTGGGGCCAAGAGCCTGTATGACTGGACAAACAAAGAAGTCCTTGCAGATGCTGGTCCCTACTATTAAAATAAAATGGTCAAGGACAACATTTCACAGAAATATCACCTGAAGGTTTCTAAAAGAGAACTACTATTCCAATATTGTGCTTAATTTTATGTTATCAGTTCTAGACTTTAGGTTTAGACTATTGAAGTTTTCCTTTTAAGAATTTAGAATCTTTTGCTAGAATAATGAATAATTTATTCATGATTATGCCCCTGATTAGCTTTTATAGGATATATAAACTTTCAGTACCAGTCCTAGGATGTTTCAGTATGCCCTCTCACAAACTGGCCTTCTGATTTGCCATGTCCTCAAAAAATTAAAATTCACCACGATACTATTCTTTCCAGTGACTTGGATGGAATGAATTTTACAAAATATTTGATACCAAAGGGTAGGTCCATTAATACACTGTACCAGTTTGTTAACTGCACTTGAGCCCACCTCTAAATTCCTTCCCATAAGATATTTAGGATCAGTGAATATTAAGGGGACCACTTGAAAATGAACCTCTATCCTTGTGCTAATAATATTCATAAATTAGCTAAATTAGTTCAATTATTTATTCATTAAGCCACTTAACAAATATTAATTGTCTACTGCAGTGTCAAACATTGTCAGTATTTCAGTCAGAATTCATTATCAAATGGTTATTATTCTGCCTTTATGCATTATACCCTAGAAGAGAATGTGCCTACATACTACTTGTTGATCTTCAGATCACTACTTTTTTATTGGTGCATTGTAATTATACATGGTAGTGATATGCAAAGTAATGCATTCATATATGCACACATCACTTGATTTGTTTCCCTCCAGATTGTTTGTTTCCTAAATGAGACGAAACATTAGTTTTCTGTATTAAAGGAAAATGAACGAATGTGCAGGAGACTGTAAACTTCCAATTACCTGACTTGCTAGGATATCCATTGCCCATTTTATTGTAATACATTCTGTATGATGTCCATTGCACACTAAAAACTTATAGCTAGTAAATTTATTGGTTGTACAATGCATGCATTATCTATACCTATCAACTGAGCTGTGCATTTGCCAAAACTTGTACATTTATTCACAACCTAATCATGACCTTGTACTTGATATTAAAATTATATAACAGAATAAAATTGACTTAAAATGAGAACAGAAAAAGTAAAAAGAGCATATCTTTTTCTAGGAAAAAAAATGACTGATTAAGTGTAAGTACAAGCAAGAATTGTTAAATACCTAAAAAACACTAAAATTTCTCAAATGTCTTTAAATCTAAACCTATATTAATAAATATGAACACAATGAATTCTGCATGATTATATTTTTCCCAAAAGTCCTACATTATTCTAATGTATGATGTACTATAATAATTTGTGAATTACTATATCAGAATTTGAATTTAGTGTAAGAAAAATTATTCCTTTCAAAATAATTTTCAATTAACCTAGACCATGAAAATAACCTTCTTGACAGTTACTATTAATAGAAGAGTATGTTTAAGATTTATTTTTAAGTAAGCTGCTTAATCTGTTTTTTTAAAATTAGTCAAATAAATTTGGTAAACCCACATAAAACAATCTTCTTTTAGATTTGCACCATGCATATTTATTGTTAGGAACAGTTCTAAAATAAAGGAAACTTGAATCTTTTTTATAACTCAGTATTCCCTATAATTTTAACCATAGTTCTCAGTTTTACATAAAAAACTAATAATATCCCAAGAAATAGTGACTGTGAAACAGTTGTAGAAATGCTGATCTATTAATGTTTTTTGTGTGCATCCATAGCTTTAGATGTCTATGTGAAAATCATCTACATCACTGTGGATTGCAGATGCAAGCTATATATGAAAATTTGTTAGTGAGGTAATTTGAAAGTAACCATATACTATTAAGAACATCTTTTATTAAATGAGAATCTCAAAACATTCAGGATTTCTCTAAAAGAATTCACACACTGAGTAAGTACAGCACAGGGCACATATTTTATTAAAGCCTGATTTAAAATATTTTATTTTGTTCATTTATTCTTCAATTTTTGGTAAAAATAATGCTCATAATAATGAAAATATGTATATTTTCTACTGGTCTGACAAAATGTAAATCTGGCAAGATTTTATTGCAAAGGAGAGTGAAAATGAATTTTTCACTCCTCGATAACTCAAAATGCATTGTACAGGGTTTAAATTGGTGAAAGTAAATGTAGAAGAGATGAGGCTTTAGCATATAAAGCACCAAGAACAGTATATGGAGTAGTTTCAGACAGGGATCAACCATGTACATCAATCTTTGCACCCTTCTGTGCATGCAGATGCAATTAATAAGTGTAATGTGCACTAGAATAAAAGCATGGCTTTCACACTATAAATAGTATATTATCAGTATTCAACAAAGAGAATATAAATATGCCCACTCGTATGTCAAGCAGATCCAGGTTGATGTAAAATGCTTGCCAGAATATGCATCCCCTTGAACATAACTACAGCTCCTGTCACATAATTCATATCCTTAATGCAAGACTTGGCACAGGTAGTTTTTTTTTTTTTTTTTTTTTTTTAAGGAGGGGGTAAGAACTTACAGTCTAGGCAATACATTTTTGACGGATAGTATAAAATGAACTACCCTGAGCATTTGTCCAAGATGGACAGGTACTCTCATCAAAATGTAAAGTATTGCAGATATTTTTTACTTTTTTTGTCACCGGGCCCAAAAAGAATGACTAATCATATTAATGCACATATTTCAGATCAAAGCTCACTTTACATAGAAAACATGAGCAATTACACTTTCCCATCTTACATATTTTCTTTTATATTGTCTCCTTTGTATACCTTTATTGATGAATTGTGATTACACATTATACTGAAATCAAAAGTGATAGGAGCATACAGCAAACACTTAGTGGATTTTCCTCCACACTCATCCCTGTATATGTAGTAAGATTGATAGCATATATGAACATAACATCATTTGAACTGTCTGCTTCCTCAATCTTTCTTTCCCCTTCTTTTCTCCCTCCCCAACCCCCTTCCACTATTCTACTGGTTTCTCTCATTTATCTGAAGTCTACTTTGTTTTCTATTTTCTCTCTAGGGATATAGCATTGATATATAACCTCTGTCTTAAATTCTATCTTAAAAATGTTGTAGAAATACAAATTCAATGCAATACCCATGAAATTACTAAGGTCACTCCTCACAGACATAGAAAAATCAGTCCTTAAATTCATCTGGAAAAACAAAAAGCCCAGGATAGCCAAAGTAGTTCTTAGCAATAAAAACCATGCAGGAGGTATCACAGTACCTGACTTCAAACTCTACTACAAAGCCACAGTAATAAAAACAGCATGGTATTGGCACAAAAACTGACACATGGACCAATGGAGCAGAATAGAAGACTTAGAAATAGACCCACAGGCTTACAGCCAACTGATTTTTGACAAAGGAGCCAAAAACATACACTGGAAAAAAGATAGCCCCTTTAATAAATGGTGTTGGCAAAACTGGTTAACCATATGGAGGAAAATGGAAATAAACCCCACTTTCTCACCCTGCACAAGAGTCAACTCAAGGTGGATCAAGGACCTGGAAGTTAGGCCAGAGACTTTGCAGCTACTTGAAGAGGGCATAGGACCAACACTTCAACGCATAGGCACAGGTCAAAACTTTCTCAATAAGACCCCCAAAACACAAGCAGCTCAAAGGAAGATCAATCCATGGGATTGCATTAAACTGAAGAGCTTCTGCACAGCAAAGGAAACTATCAAGAACCTCAACAGAGCCTACAGAGTGGGAGAAGATTTTTGCCAGTTACTCTTCAGATAGAGGTCTAATATCTAGGATATACAAAGAACTCAAGAAAATCGCAGCTAAGAAAACAAATAACCCAATCAAAAAATGGGCAAAGGATCTAAATAGACACTTCACAAAAGAAGAATTACAAATGGCTAATAAATGTATGAGGAAATGTTCCACATCATTGGTAATCAGGGAGATGCAAATCAAAACTACCTTGACATTTCACCTAACTCCAATCAGAATGGCAATCATAAAAATCACGAACAACAACAACTGCTGTCGAGGGTATGGAGAAGTGGGAACCCTAATACATTGTTGGTGGGAGTGTAAACTTGTGCAACCACTGTGGAAAACAGTATGGAGGATCCTCAGACGAATGGGAATGAACCTACCATATGACCCAGCAATACCACTATTGGGTATATACCCAAAAGAATTGAAACCAAACTATCAGACTAATGCATGTGTTTCTATGTTTATAGCTGCACAATTCACAATAGCCAAACTATGGAAGCAGCCCAAGATGTCCATCGACAGATGAATGGATATGTACACAATGGGATATGGGAGATGTACACAATGGAATTCTACTGAGCCATAAAAGAAGAACAAAATCATGTTATTTGCAGGGAAATGGATGCAATTGGAAAACATTATGTTGAGTGAGATTAGATTTAGCACAAAGAGCAAAAAAGCGTATGTTCTCCCTAATATTCGGATGCTAGGGAGAAGATGAGGCATAAGAGGGTTTCCAGCTGAAAATGAGAGACCCTCGATAAGCAAAGAAGTTGATTTAATCGAAGGGGAGGGTTGAGGAGGGGGGACACCCTAAGGCACATGATGTACTTTCACAACTCTATCAAGGTCAGTCACTGAATTGAACCTGAGAGGGAGGGAGGGCGAGGTAGTGGGGTGGGAACTGGGGAAGGGGTCAAATGAGAAATGTGTGCAAATATGTCGTTAACAATTTGTACTTAACAAAGATGTATGCTTACAATGCATGAATTACTACAACAAAAAAATGTTGTAGAAATAGATTTATATCTATGTGTGTATACATACACATATACTTATGTATATTCATATGACATGATTTTTGCCCGACACTGAAGATTATACTTTGGGTAGAATTTTTATAAATAACATTCTTTGTGATTTTACCATAAACTCTCACAAATGCTGAAATTAATTAAAATTAAGACAACAAATTAACTATTTATATCATAAAATCATCTATGTATAAGAAAGAGGCAAGTAAAAGAACCTCAGAGACTCAGAAATAGAAGTTTCATAAATGGAAAGCAGTCATAGAGGTCTAGCAGAATGAGTCCAAGGTTTTAAACTTCAGTTTTCTATTACTAATGTGAATGGGTTATTCTAGACTTATGCATTTCTTTCAGTGTTCCTATCAAGTGGTTTGTTCTCTTCTACTTCATGTCTTTTTACATTTTGCAAATATTATTTTTCCTGAGTTTATATTTCTTCATAACTGCAGCTTAAAATTGTCACACCATATCTTCTTTGAGCTTACATATTTTTAGCTTCCACTCCTCCTAATGCCTGATTAGCTTTGTAGTTCTCAATTCTTCTTCCTGAGAATGAAAACACCTACTTGTAGCTTATATATCCGCAGGATACAGCATCACAATGACTGTCCACTCTACTGCAGGTTGAGTCCCTTATGTTCTCAATGGCCATCATGTCTAATTGTGGAATGGTGACACCTGATCTGTACATGAGCATCAGTGTGTCGACCAATTGGTAGAACTCTGCACAGTGAGTCATGGCTTCATGATTAGCACATGAACTATAAAATCTATTATCTATCACAATTATGTTTTGAAATAATAAATCTATGTTTGCTAAAATGTAGCAACTTGATGTTCAACTATTAAGTGTTCCCCTGTGAAACCTAGATACAAAGAGAAAAGATTCATTATAAACCCTTGTATATATTTTATTCTAAGACATTCTTTTGTTGTTGTAAATAAATACTTAAAAAGTTTATATTAAATATTTACTAAGGCCGGGCATGGTGGCGCATGCTTGAAAGCCCAGCATTTGAGAGGCTGAGACCGGAGGATCCGGGTTCGCAGCCAAGCCTCAACTACCTAGTGAGGCACTCCGCAACTTAGTGAGACCCGGTTTCAAAATAAAGAATAAAAAATAGGGCTGGGGGTGTAGTTCGGAGGTAGAATGTCCCTGAGTTCAATCCCCAGTACTGCAAAATAAATAAATAAATAAATAAATAAATAAATAAATAAATAAATAAATAAATATATATTTACTAA
This sequence comes from Graphiurus murinus, assembly GCA_004027655.1. Classification (NCBI taxonomy): domain Eukaryota; kingdom Metazoa; phylum Chordata; class Mammalia; order Rodentia; family Gliridae; genus Graphiurus; species Graphiurus murinus. The sequence goes on from PVLC010025177.1 coordinate 22,103, forward strand.
ATACAACATAGTTGTATGAAGTCATGTAGGATGAAGTAATTATAAATATGTGATATCTGTATGCCTACTTAGTTTATCAAAATAAACTAGGCTTTAAATTTGTAGGCTTTTGTGAACTCTCCCCTGATCTCATTCCTTCTCTGCTAAGAGGTGACAAGTATTCCGAGTTTTGTATATGCAATATTTTTTCTTGCTTTTCTTCAATTTTATTACATATTAAATGTACAGACAAATATGTTGTATTTTAAGTTTTGTTCTTTGTAAAACTATAACAATTCTACATGGACATTTATGCCTTGTTTTTTGCACTTAAAAACATATGTATCAGATATATTGATATTATCAAGCATAGCTGTAATTAACACATTATATCTGCTGATAATTGCATGGGATAAATAAACTAAGAACTTTACTGATTTATTATGATATTGTTGATATTTAAATAAGTTTCTATAGTTTGCTATTACAAGAGTCCTGTTATAACTTTGTATATAGCTTTTCATGGACTTGTGCAAGTTTTTGTTTAGGATGTATATCCAAGAGTGAATGTGCTAAATATTAAGGTACATATGTTAAAAACTTTATTATATAACATAAGTTTCTTTCTGAAAATGGTTGTACTAATTTAAACTCATATCAGCAGCATTTAAGGCTTCAAGTTTCTATTTATTGGGAATATCTGACTTTATTGGATTTTTGATTTTGTATGTATTCCATTGCCAATAAAATGAGTAAGAAGAATGGATATGTTTTGTTGTTGTTTGTTTCTGATGCAATTTTTGCATTTATCTGATTATTAGTATGACTGATAATCTTTAGGTTTTTGTTTACCATTATAGTTTACAGATGATGAAATCATCGGGTGGGTCCTAATTCAATATGACTGTTGTTCTCATAAAGAGGAGAAATTTGAATGGAGACATGTACAGAGAGAAGATTTGTAATGACACAGGAAAAAATGTCATGTACAAGCCAAATACCATGTGAGGCTAACAAGTTAGGAGAGAGCCATAGAACAGATTTTATCAATACAGAAGATAACTACCCATGAACTTTTTGATTTGGGACTTCTAGACTATAGAACTATGAGATAATACATTTTAGGTTTTTCAGCCACACACTTTATGGAACTTTTTCTTACAGTATCCAAAGAAAGTTAAAATATTGCCTGATTTTGAATGTCTTCAAAAATCACTCTCTATATACTGTATCTATATGCATTTTTGTTTGGGTATGTACACGTATACACATACACACACATTATTTTTTGCTTGTTTCAGATAGGATCCTAAGCCTGGGTCTTGTTAATACTTACTGACTAGAAGTAAGGTACTTTATCCACAAAATTTTAATTGTATTTTCCATCTCTTTATCTAATGCTTAAACTATATTTTGAAGTTCATAACCATTTAGAATTCATGAAAGCTCCATTTCTTGAGTGTATTGTTTTTTTTCTTTTAAGGTGCTTTTCTGAACACTTATAAAATTTTCTGTCACTTATAAAATTTTTATTTTAAGCTGGGCATAGTGGAGTACTCTTATAATCCAGGTACTTAGGAGTATGAGACAGGATTGCAGGTTCGCAGGCAGCCTCAGCAACTTAGTGAGTTCCTCTGCAACTTAGACCTTGTTTCAAAATAAAATAATAACTAAGGCTGGGGATGTAGTCCAGAGGTAGAATGCCCTTGTATTCCATCCCCAGTAACACCCCCCCCCACACACACATTATTTTATTTGTAGTTGTAGTCCTAATATTTGGGAGGCTGAGACAGGAGAATATCAGGTTTGAGACCAGCACATGATAACTTAGCAATAACCTGTGTCTACATAAAGAATAAAAATAGAGCTGGGGGTGTAGCTCAGAGGTAGAATGCCCCTGCGTCTAATCTCTACTACCACAAAAGAATTCTTTTGTTCTTTTTACATTTAAAATACATGTATATACTAAGATTACCCCTTTTCTTTTTATTCACCATGTTCTTTTTGCCACCATTACATTTTTCCCACTTAAAACTTCTAAGAAATTAGAACTGTTATATATGTTTGCAAATTAATATCACGGAATTTTTATTTGGTGCACTGTAATTTATACATCCTATTGGGGTATAGAATGATAGAAGCACACATGCACACAATTCTTGGAGCACTTCCCTCTGAGTCTCACCCCTGTTCCTCCTCCCTCCACCTCCCTATACATGACTTTGAGATTGGCTCAGGACATCAAAACAAGAACTAATAAATGGGATGGCATTAAAATACAGAGCTTCTGTGCAGCAAAGGAAACTATCAAGTGTCTCCAGAGAGAATTTACAGAATGGGAGAAAAATCTTTGCCACATATCCCTATAATACCATGGCCTTTTACAAGAATAAACAGATGCAGTTTTCAAATTTGGATCCATAATAAAGCTGTTAGCCTGCAAGTTTAACACATGATTGTATCATAAATAAAGATACATAACCTATCTAGATTATAACCTCAGCCCATTCAAACACATGCTAATTATTGACAGAAGACTAGTTTTTGCAACTTTCTCCACCTAGATTTATGTTCCTTATTGCTAAAAAGTAGAAATCATACCTGTCCTTTGAGATTGCACAACTGCTACAAAATTAAAGAATCCCTTATTATTCTTAT
>PVLC010025178.1:0-23918 GCA_004027655.1 Graphiurus murinus
AGCCGGGCGTGGTGGCGCACGCTTGTAATCCCAGCATTCGGGAGGCTGAGACCGGAGGATCCGGGTTCGCGGCCAGCCTCAGCTACCTAGTGAGGCACTCCGCAACTTAGTGAGACCCGGTTTCAAAATAAAGAATAAAAAATAGGGCTGGGGGTATAGCTCGGAGGTAGAATGCCCCTGAGTTCAGTCCCCAGTACCGAAAAAAAAAAAAAGAAATAATTGTGTGTGCCCAGGCTCCAGGTGGTTCCCCCTGCCCCAGACTATATTTTCCAGAGGGTTCAGTGGCCCGTGCCACTTTTTGTTTGTTTGTTTGTTTGTTTGTTTTTGCGGTACTGGGGATTGAACTCAGGGACATTCTACCTCCAAGCTATACCCCCAGCCCTATTTTTTATTCTTTATTTTGAAACAGGGTCTCACTAAGTCGCGGAGTGCCTCACTAGGTAGCTGAGGCTGGCTGGGAACCCAGATCCTCCGGTCTCAGCCTCCCAAACGCTGGGATTACAAGTGTGCGCCACCACGCCCGGCCTGTCTAGAGTTTTAAACACAGCAGGCTGTAGGCACTGTCCAGGCTGCATGCCTTCGCCTCAAAAGTTTGTAAAGGCACTCAAGGCGGTGCAGTTGGGAAGAACAGGGTTGGTTGTGAGTGGGCCGTCGGGAGGGAGAGGAACGTTGCCGCAGAACCTGCAGGGTCACAGGGAGGGTTTGGGGTCTAAGGTAGCAGCTGTGTGCCCTCGTCTATGCAGAAAGTCTCTCCAGATGTGTATTGTGCACCAGGTATCCGGGGCACATGTGGCAGGCGGGGCTGTGATGGGTGCACTTTCTGAGCCGGATTCTCCGTGGCTGTATGAGTTTGAGGCGCTGCAACTGGTTGCCATCTCCATCTTTGGGAGAGCTTAAAGAAGTGGTGTGCTCTCTATACATTTTTGGTCTGCAATGGGTAGTTCTGCTGTGGATGGTCCTGGGCCTGTACCTAAAATCCCAATGGTGTGGCAAGCCTTTGTAGCACCCATTGCACATGGGAACACAGCCACCACCACTCATTGCCAACAGAGTGAATGGTGTCCCTCGGGCTATCCTGGGGTGTGTGGAGGGGGTGAGTTCTAGAGCTTGGGGCTGAAAGCTCTGCTGGGGAGCCCCTGCTATTTCCCCCAGTACCCCTAGGAGATACAGGCCCCAACCTCCAGGACAGGTGTGTGAGACTTTAACAGATGGGCCCATGTAGGCTGTTTTGGAGCTAGAGCCCTGGGCTCCGTGTGAGATGCTGGGGCTGGAGGCACCAGTGTCCGGTTCTTATAGAGGAAGATGGCTTACAGTCTGGGAATTTCCCTTAGGATTCCTGTCTGCACCCCTCAGGTCACTGTTTTACTTTGTGAGGATGGAAGAGGGTGGTGGGGTGGGGTTGCAGACTTCTTTGGTCTCCCTCTCAGTGCCTGTGGGGTTGGCGTTGTGTTGTGCCTGGACCTTCTCTAGACTCAAAGAAGGGACTATTGTCTCCTGTTTTTTAATCCTTTTCCACCTTTTTTCTTTTTTTAAGAACTCAGAAGAGAAGAGAACTGTGCCTCTGAAGTCACGACAGAGGTAAGTTGCCCACTTCTTGGAAAGGGCTGCTTGTTTTCAGGACACTGTTCTGTTTCAGGAATCTATCAAAAGATTTACATTAGAGGCAGGTGTGGGGGCACATGCCTATAAACCCAGTACTTGGGAGGCTGAGAAAGAAAGGAAGATTTCGGGTTCAAAGCCAGACTCAGCAACTTAGCAAGGTCCTCAGGAATGTAGCAAGACCCTGTTTCCAAATAAAAATAAACTAGGGTTAGAGGAGCTAAAAGGAGGTATAGCTGGAGGTAGAATGCTCCTGGGTCTAATCACCAGCACCAAAAAAGGTAATTTGTGTGACATGGGAAAGTGATTAGAATTTAATATTTTAGGGTTTGTAGCCCTGAGGTTTTACTTTTATTTTTTGTTAAGTCTGAGTTTTCTCTTTCCTTTTTTTTTTTTTTTCTTTTTTTCTTTTTTTCTCTTTTTTGATACTAGAGATTGAACCCAGGGGCATTCTACCTCTGAGCTATACCCCTAGCCTTATTTTATTTTTTATTTTGAAACAGGGTCTCACTAAGTTGCGGAGGCTGGCTACAAACCTATGATCCTCCTGTCTCAGCCTCCCAGATACTGGGATATAGGTGTGCACCATACCTAGCAAGCCTGAGTTTAAAGAAATTATTAAATTATATAAATTTTCAGGAGAGGTTTTATATGATATTTGAGGATGATTCAGATTTTCTTTTTAATTTCTTGGATGGGAGAGTGGAGAAGTCAGAGTGGGTGTTAAACAGCATGCTGCTTACCAGCATGTACAGTTTCATTAAATTGGGAAACACCACTTATCTGGATTTGTATTCTGAGATGTGGATGGATAATAGAAACGCTAAGAGGTTGCCTCTGCATGAGCGGGCATGCTCAAGACCTGCGTGGGCACTTGCCTCTGACCAACCTCATTTCCACACTGACCCACCCATGGTGAAGGGTCCAGCCCAGCCTGGATTCCTCGTGAAGCTCCCCCTGCTGAATTGCTTTCTCTACTTCCTTTTATATTGCCTTAAAGATTTTGTCCATTAATTTCACAAGTAATATATTTGTTGGTGGTTTCAGGGCCTGAAGTTTAAAGATGTGGCCATTTACTTCTCGCAAAAGGAGTGGGAATGTTTGCAGTCTTCCCAGAAAGATCTGTACAGAGAAGTGATGCTGGAGATTTACAACAGCCTCGTATCACTGGGTAAGTCTCTGTTCTCCTCAAGATTCAGAATGGGCCTTTGGGAATTTTTATGTCACGTATTGTGAGCTTTACTGAGTGCTTTTCAAGTACCTGGGTGAATTAATGATTCTCACCAAAGAGAGGCTTGTCCCATGTAGAGTTAGAAATGAGCCTCTCCACTGGGTATCTTTATCTTCCCCATTCCTCTGATCTTCATTCCTTCTTCTGACCCTTAATCTACATGCTTCTCTTTCTTAATAATTACAGACTGATTTTGGTTCTGACACCCACAATATAACCTTTTACCATTTTTCCTTGAGCAGGACTTTCTGACACAAAGCCACAAGTGATCTCCTTTTTGGAGCAAGGAAAAGAGCCCTGGATGATTAAGAGGAAGGAGACAAAAGGAAGGCATCCAGGTGAGTTGTACTGGGGAGTCCATGGCAGACGCCACCCAGTCAGCCTGGGAGAGGGCAGCGCTTCTGAGATGTTGGTAGGAAGGCTGCCACCAGCAAAAGGCCCAAGGCCTGGGGGAGAATGTAAGGGTGCTTCAGCACACAGCCCCAAAGCGTTATTCCACTTACTATTTTCTTGCTACTCTGTCAATTTTCTTTTATTTCAGAGAAGTGGCTACCTCCATCCCCTGTGACAGCCATTATATCTGTACTTTAGGTCCAGTTTCCTCCTGACTTTTAGAATCAGCTTTTGTGGGGGAGGGGGGGCTGGGGATTGAACCCAGGGGCATTCTATATCTAAGCTATACCCCAGCCTTATTTTATTTTTATTTTGAAACAGGGTCTCACTAGGTTGATGAGAGTATCACTACTTGCTGAGGCTGCCTTGAACCTGCGATTCTCCTGTCTCAGCCTCCCAAGTACTGAGATTACAAGCATGCACCACCACATCTGGCTTTGCATTACTTTTGATCCTAGCTGTTTCCCAAGTTATTCATCATCACCCTTATATTTCCTTCTAATGTTTTTCAATCCTTTTTATGCAACTGAAAACAGCACTAACAAAGGTTGTATCTAGCTTTATTTCACTAAACATTATAGCTCTAAGCTGGCATAGTAATGCACACCTGTAATCCTAGTATTTAGGAGGGTGTGGCATGAGGATCACAGGTTCAAGGATAGCTTCAGCAGTTTAGCAAGGCTCTCAGCAATTTAGTGAGACCCTGTTTGAAAATAAAAAATAAAATATGGCTGGAGTGTAGCTTAGAGGTAAATGTCCCTGGGTTCATCCCCAGTACCACACACATACACAAAAAATAGGGAGAGGGGGGTAGGCCTAAAGGAGTTTGTTTTAATTTACTTTGAGGGGAAGATGAGGGATTATCCCGGTCACAGGCTTCTCCTGAGAATGATCTGTCTGGTGGGAAGGGAGGAGCCTGATTGTGATCATCTTTCCAGTCCTTTCCTTGAATCTTTTATTGTTTTTTTTATTTTTTTTGTTTGTGAGATGAGGGTCTCACTATGTTGCCCAGGCTGGCCTTAAATTCCTGGGCTCACTGGGTGTGGTGGCACACACTTGTAATCCCATACTTGGGAGGCTGAGACCAGAGGATCCAGGTTCTTGGCCAGCCTCAGCAACTGAGCGAGGCTCTCCACAACTTAGTGAGACCCTGTTTCAAAATAAAGAATAAAATAGGGCTGGAGGTATAGCTCAGAGGTAGAATGCCCCTGGTTTCAATCCCCAGTGCCACAAAAAAGAAAAAAAATAAAATTCCCATCCTCCAGCAATCCTCCCAAGTAACACACACCACTTTTCCTGGCTAATTGCCCCCTGAATACAATTAATCATGTGATTGATTACTTTATTTAACATTAATTGAACTATGTGCTGGAGACTCAATAGATCATGGTGAGTAAAAGAAGTATGCTAGTTCTATGTCACTGTAGGGGAAATTAGATAAACTGAGAAACAGAACCAGGTGTGGTGGCACACACCTGTAATCCCAGTACTTGGGAGGCTGAGACAGGAGGATCACAACTTTGAGGCCAGCCTCAGAAATTTATCAAGGCCCTCAGCAATTTAGCAAGACCCTGTTTCAAAAATAAATAAATAGCTGGGCGTGGTGGCGCACGCTTGTAATCCCAGCATTCAGGAGGTTGAGACCAGAGGATCTGGGTTCACGGCCAGACTCAGCTACCTAGTGAGGCACTCCGCAACTTAGTGAGACTTGGTTTCAAAATAAAGAATAAAAAATAGGGCTGGGGGTATAGCTCGGAGGTAGAATGCCCCTGAGTTCCATCCCCAGTACCGCAAAATAAATAAATAAATAAATAAAGCTGGGTGTGGTGGCACATTCCTGTAATCCCAGTACTTGGGAAGTTGAAACAGGAGGATACAGATTCAAAGCTAGCCTCAGCAACTTAGGGAGACTATGTTTCCAAATAAAAATAAATAAAATAGGGCTTGGGGTGTAGCATGGAGATAGAATACTCCTGGGTTCAATCCCCAGCACCACAAAAAATAAAATAAATAGGACTGGGGGGTGTACCTCAGAAGTAGAACACCCCTGGGTTCAACCCCCAGTTCCAAAAGAAAAGTGAATAAGCATATAATTCCAGAATTGAGAAAAAAAGATTACAAGAGCAGAGAACAGGGTACCTGACAGGAAACTGAGATATTTAGAATGAAAGGGCTGGCTGTGCAGAAGTCCCAGAACAGGGCCTTCATGGGGGATGAAGCATTGTGCATATCCACATCCACATCCAGCTCATTCATTCAATTACTTGGCTCTGACCTCTATTCAGCGTCAACTCATGAGACTGTCCTTTACAGAACAGGACCCCATCACTCTACTTGCCCTAGTTTTCTGTAGTGCATATATATTTTTTTTCTTCCCTCATGGTACTGAGGATTGAACCCAGGGATATTCTGCCTCTGAGCTAAAGACCAGCCTTTTTTATTTTTTGTTTTAAACAGAGTTTCACTAGGTTTCTGATTGACTAGGTTCACTGGTTAACTCTCCAGTAACAACCCCCCCCCCCAAAAAAGAGGTAATTCAGGACAGATTTATAGAAAGAAACCACAAAAGGGGACTTCAATTTTTACCACAAATGAGGATATCCAGACATGGCTTTGTATAAGATAGTAGAGATACAAGTAGAAGAGAAAATGTGGATATATTTTGAGGCTAGAGATGAAATTCTAATATCTTACTATTTTATATTATTATTTAGTCAGTCTTAGGAGGTTCCTGGATATTTTTGTTTGTTTGATTGACTGGTTGATTTTTGTGATACTAGAGATTGAACCCAGGGACATTCTACCTCAGAGCTATACTCCCAGCCCTTTTTTACTTTTTGTTTTGAAACAGGCTCTTGCTAGGTTGCTGATAGTCTCTTTACATTGCTAAGGCTGTCCTCAAACCTGTGATTCTCCTGTCTCAGCCTCCCAAGTACTGGGATTACAGGTGTGCAACACACTGCCCAACCTGGATATTGTTTATTGTGGTACTGGAGAGCATTAAAAGAAAAAAAAGCCCAGGGGCATTCTACCTCTGAACTACACTCCCAGCCCTTTTTATTTTTTGTTTTGAAACAGGGATTCACTAGGTTTCTGAGAGTTTTGCTCCTTTGCTGAGGCTGTCCTTGAATTTTTGATCCTCTGTCTCAGCCTTCCAAGTACTGGGATTATAGGCATGCACCACACGCCCAGCTCGGTATCCTATTTTGAACAAGTTTTGCATCTAATTCTGATTCTCACCAGAAAAGAAGAACCACCTTCCTTTATGAGCTCTCCTCATTTTCTCTGTTCTCATTCCCCTTCTTTATTTTTTTTTTCTTTTTCCTCCAAATTACAATATAGTGTTAAGAATTATTTAAATTTTTACTACCTTTAATTAGTTCTACCTTACAAATTCCTTTCTCCTGAAATATGTAAATATCTCATGCTCTCTTTCTGGTTACCTTACAGATTGGGAGTCCAGGAAAGAAACCAAGAATTTATCTCCAAAGGAAAACAGTTATGAAACTAACTCATTGCAACAGAAGATAACAAAAAAGCATACACGCTCCAACCTTGAGCGCACCAGCTTCGGAGAGAACAGAGAAGCCAGTCACCAGTTGGAGAGACAACAGGGGAATCAGGAAGGACGTTTCAGACAAGCTGTAATCACCTCTGAAGAAAGGCCTGTTCAGCACACAGCCCATAGAGAACATCACAGCGTTCACACCAGAGAGAATCCCTGTGAATGCACGAAATGTAAGAAAACCACGAGGGGCCAGTCACAACCTGTCCGACAGGAAAGAAGTCATAATAAGGAGAAAGACTCTGAATGTGAAGAATGTGGGGAAACCTTTAGCATTAGGTCAGACTTGGTTAAGCATCAAAAACTTCATGAAAACAAAAAAAGCAATGAAAGTAAGAAACATGCCTCTGCCCACAACCCTGGAATGGCTCCGAGCAGCCACACTGGTGAGAGACCTCACAAGTGTAAGGAATGCGGGAAAGCCTTCCACTCTAGCTCCCAGCTTAGCAAGCATCAAAAGTTGCACATAGGTGAGAAGCCCTACAAATGTAAGGAGTGTGGGAAGGCCTTCCCATCCATCGCACAGCTCAATCTGCATCAGAGAATTCATACTGATGAGAAGTTCTTTGAGTGTAAGGAGTGTGGGAAGGCCTTCACCCGCCCCTCACACCTTTTTCGACATCAGAGAATCCATACTGGTGAGAAACCTCATAAATGTAAGGAATGTGGAAAGGCTTTTCGTTATGACACACAGCTTAGCCTTCATCAGATAATTCATACTGGTGAGAGACGCTATGAATGTAAGGAGTGTGGGAATGTATATAGTTGTGCCTCACAACTGAGTCTACATCAAAGGATTCATACTGGTGAGAAGCCTCATAAGTGTAAGGAATGTGGAAAGGGTTTTATCTCTGATTCACATCTTCTGCGCCATCAGAGTGTTCACACTGGTGAGAAGCCCTATAAGTGTAAGCAGTGTGGGAAGGCCTTTCGTCGTGGCTCCGAACTTACTCGACACCAGAGAGCTCATGCTGGTGAGAAGCCCTATAAATGCAAGGAATGTGGAAAGGCCTTTACCTGTAGCACAGAACTTGTTAGACATCAAAAAGTTCACACCGGTGAGAGGCCCCACAAATGTAAGGAATGTGGGAAGGCTTTTATTCGCAGGTCAGAACTTACTCATCATGAGAGGAGCCATACTGGTGAAAAGCCCTATGAGTGTAAGGAGTGTGGAAAGGCCTTTGGTCGCGGCTCAGAGCTTAGTCGACACCAGAAAATTCATACTGGTGAGAAACCCTACGAGTGTAAGGAATGTGGAAAGGCCTTTATCCGTGGCTCACACCTTAGTCAACATCAAAGAATTCACATGGGACAGAGGAGTGAATGAGATGTGAGAGGGCTCAGAATTTGATCAACATCAGAAAACTCATACTGGTTTAAAAAAACACCTATGATTGTAAGGAATGTCAGGAAGTATTTGAGATTAACAACCTAACTGAACATCAGAATTCACACTATAGATGAAAGACCTTTATGTAGGGGCCAGAAATAATTTGACACTTGTTAGTGATGAGAAGCCTTATAAAGATTAGAAATTGAGAGGGATTTATTTGTTTTGAAATTGACTAGACATCAGAGTACAATTGGTGAAAGACTGGGAAATTCTGTGAATGTAGGGGAAGTGGAAATAGTGCCTTTTTGGTGGCTCAGAACCACATTTACCTCAGGGAATCATAATGGGGAGGTGGTTAGGAGCTCCCCTCCTAGCCACCGGGACCTTTCCTAACATCAGCGTCATTAGGCCTTAGGGGAACTCAAAGGGTTCACAATATAAATGCCACATAAGTGAGGCGTCAGTTTGCTCTAGATAAGTTACCTGATAATTCATACTTGAGGAAAGCTACATTACTGCCCATCAAAGCTTGTTAGATATTTGCAAGCCAATTCTGTAAAATTAACCCAAACTAAATCACTATGGGAAATGGTTTAACCAAAGTTTAGTTTTTATTCACCCTCACCATTATAACTCGTTTCTTTTTTTTTTTCCCCCCTTGGTACTGAGGATTGAACCAAGGATACTACCTTTGAGCTACACCCCCAGTCCTTTTATTTTATTTTGAGATGGGGTTTCATTAAGTTGCTCCAACTGGCCCCAATCTTGCAATCCTCCTGCCTCAGCCTTCAGGATTACAGGTATGCAACACCATGCCCAGATTGTGACACGTTTCTTATAGGGCAAACTACTTAACTACTACACCTAAAATTTCTTATTTATAAAAGCTGGGTGTGGTGGCGCACACTTGTAATCCCAGTACTTGGGAGGCTGAGACAGGAGGATCACAGGTTTGCAGCTAGCCTCAACTACTTAGTGAGGCCCTCTACAACTTGGTGAAACCATGTTTCAAAATAAAGAATAATAATTTTTTTAAAAAGTGTACCACCAGGCATGGTGGTGCATGCTTGTAATCCCAGTACTTGGGAGGCTAAGATCAGAGGATCCAGGTTCTCGGCCAGCCTCATCTACTTAGGGAGGCTCTCTGCAACTTAGTGAGACCCTATTTCAAAATAAAGAATAAAAAATAGGGCTGGGGGTGTAGCGTGGAGGTACCATGCCCCTCGGTTCCATCCCCAGTACCACAAAAAAAAGTTGCCAAAGTAGAGCTGCTTTGATTGTTACTTTTCTTTGTTATTTTCATCATTGTGTAGTTTTAGAGGTCATGAGATGAGGGCTGGCACATCCAGCGACTAGAGGACTATCTTATTGCACTGGGGATTCAACCCAGGGGTGATTTACCTCTGAGCTACCCCAGACTTTTTTTTTTCAGTACTGGGGATTGAACCCAGGGGCATTCAACCTCCAAGCTATACCCTCAGCCTTTAAAAAAAAAAAAAAAATTTTTTTTTTTGTTTTGAAACAAGGTCTAAGTTGCTGAGACTGGTCTTGAACCCGTAATCCTCCTGTCTCAGCCTCCAAAGTACTGGGATTACAGGTGAGCACCACCATGCCTAGCACATCATCTCTTTTTATTTATTAAATGTTAGATATTAGCTTCTGGAGAAAAGTTGAAAGCTTTCATTTGTGGTTTGCCCTTTGGCCTCATGTGGCGATTCACAGTGTAAAGAAACCCATCAGGAAAAGGGGGGTTGCTGTGAAGCCAGGGGAAGAGTTAGGTCATTTATTAAAACCTTCCCAAAAAACAAAGTCTGACTCTGTTCTAGGGAATTCGAAAATAACAGTGCCTTAATCAACATCCAGGTCTCTACTTAAGAAATTTAAAAGATACCTGTATCAATAATTTTATATGAAAAAGAAAATTAAGACAAATTACTATTTGGAGTGAATGATAGTTTCAACAATGTATTGTTAGCCGAGTGTGGCGGCGCACGCTTGTAATCCCAGCATTTGGGAGGCTGAGACTGGAGGATCCAGGTTTGCGGCCAGCCTCAGCTACCCAGTGAGGCATTCCGCAACTTAGTGAGATCCTGTTTCAAAATAAAGAATAAAAAAAAATAGGGCTGGGGGTATAGCTCGGAGGCAGAATGCCCCTGAGTTCAATCCCCAGTACTGCAAAAAAAAAAAAAAAATGTATTATTGAAATTTGCAGAATATGAATGAAGCTCAGAAAAATCAGCTTCCCTTAGAATGTATAGGAAACAAGACATTGTGGGCCAGGATTCATTGTGACTTCACTATTCCTAATGCACTACCTGCTCCCAGTAAGCTTTCAGTAAACAATCAACAGAATAGGAGAATGAGAGAGTAAGTACTCAAGTCCAGGATATAGAAGAGCTTTAACAAGATGTAGAGAAACAAGGCAAAAACAAAACTAGATAACTTCTTAAAATGAAAAAGATTGCATCCTATAAAGAAAAAACTCAGCCGAGCATTGTGGCGCACGCTTGTAATCCCAGTACTTGGGAGGCTGAGACAGGAGGATCGCAGATTCGCGGCCAGCCTTGGCAACTTAGTGAGACCCTGTTTCAAAATAAAAAATACAAAATAGGGTAGAGGGTGTAGCTCAGAGGTAGAATGCCCCTGGGTTCCAACCCCAGTACTACAAAAAAAAAAGATTCTATGCATATTCTTAACTTTTTAGAGAAAAAGAGCCCTGGAAAGTTGTGTGTGTGTGTGTGTGTGTGTGTGTGTGTGTGTGTGTGTGTGTGTGTATACTGAAGAATGAATCTGCAGGTGTTCTACCTCTAAGCTATAACCTCAGCCCTTTGGGTTTTTTGTTTTGTTTTGGTTTTGATTTTGGTTTTTTTTTTTTTTTTGCAGTACTGGGGATTGAACTCAGGGGCATTCTACCTCCGAGCTATACCCCCAGCCCTATTTTTTATTCTTTGTTTTAAAACAGGGTCTCACTAAGTTGCGGAGGGCCTCACTAGATAGCTGAGGCTGACCGAGAACCCGGATACTCTGGTCTCAGCCTCCCAAATGCTGGGATTACAAGCATGCGCCACCATGTCCAGCTTTTTTGCTTGTTTTTGTTTTGTTTTGAAACAGCTTCTTGTTAGGTTGCTGAGGGTCTTGCTAAATTGCTGAGGCTGTCCTCAAACCTGCAATTCTCCTGTTTCAGTCTCCCAAGTACTAGGATTACAGGTGTGTACCACAATGCCTGGCCTTAAATATTTATTCAACTTTAATAAGGTAGGAATATTTATATTCAGCTTTTTATGTGTCTAACATAGATAGGCATTGTTTTCTTAAACATATTATTGAAATAAATCTGATTTATTTAGTAAGATATAGGAAACACTTGATCATATTCAGCATTTTATAGTGTATATTTTATGTACCCTTTCTTATTTTTATTTTTTTGCGGTACTGGGGATTGAACTCAGGGGCATTCTACCTCCGAGCTACACCCCCAACCCTATTTTTTATTCTTTACTTTGAAACCGAGTCTCACTAAGTTGCAGAGTGCCTCACTAGGTAGCTGAGGCTGGCCGCGAACCCGGATCCTCCGGTCTCAGCCTCCCGAATGCTGGGATTACAAGCGTGCGCCACCACACCCGGCTTACGTACCCTTTTTTATAAGATTTTATTTTCCTGAATAAAGTAAGAACCAAGAGGAAACTGAAGAGCTACATTATCTAATTCCTCTAAGTACCAAATTATCTTACAGATAAAAGCCTAACTCTTCACAATACAAAGAAGTCACAGCTATGAAGCTGGCATAACATTTTTACCAAATTTAAAGGACAGCATCCAAAATCAAGGTACAAAAATAATAATAATCAGTTGTACTTACAGTGTAGGAGTAGCTTAATTAAAACAGGAAGTCATATCTAGCAGCCTATTAAAAGAAAAACGTGATAGTTTATCTAGAATGTTCATGACCTGATCTGTACAATTGTCAAAAAATATAATGGATAAATATGAAAACTAGACAGTAAAAAACTCCTACCCACTGAAAGTAGTAACTTAGGACTTATACAACATATTCAACTTCTGTGAAGTCACTATAGTTGTCCATTTGGTCAAACCTCCTAATACGACTCCCCCCCCCCCTTTTTTTTTTCTGTGTGTGTGTGTGTGTGTGTGTGTTTTACTGGGAAATTGAACCCAGGAGCATTCTAGCTCTGAGCCACACTCTCACACTCTCAGCCCTTTTTTTTTTTAAACAGGGTCTTGCTAAGCTGCTGAGGGTCTCACTAGGTTACTGAGGCTGGCCATGAACCTACCATCCTCCTGTCTCAGCCTCCCAAGTTGTACTGGGGTTGCAGGTGTGCACCACTATGCCTAACAACTCTCACATTTCAAGCAATCACAATCCACTTCTGCCTCACGTGTAGAAAAATAATACATATTCTAAATAAGTTAAATGTAAACCTGTATTCTGTGATAAATAAAATCAGCCCTAGCTAAATATTAGTCAACCCATTAAAGGACAATTTATGACAAAAAAAAATTCAAGCATCTTTTAAGAGAAATGATTAGTAAATTTTAACTGTACTGGTATATAAAATTTATAAGTCTGTCCTTGAAATTTTCAAGTATTCCAAGAGGAGAATTTTTAGCCTTTAGAAGAATTAAATGAATGAAACCAGGCAAAAATAAGTGTTTTCATAGCGCCACTTTCATCACAGTTCCTAGCATTTTTGAGTTTCAAAAAATGTTGAGCAGCTGGGTGTGGTGGAGCACGTTTGTAATCCCAGCATTTGGGAGGCTGAGACCAGAGGATCTGGGTTCACAGCCAGCCTCAGCTACATAGTGAGGCCCTGTTTCAAAATAAAGAATAAAAAATAGGGCTGGGGGTATAGCTCAGAGGTAGAATGCCCCTGAGTTCAATTCCCAGTACCTCGAAAAAAAAAAATGTTGAGCAATTTCTCTTTCATTTCCTACTCGTGTACATATTTCTCTTTTCAAGACTTGAACATTCTCGTCCACATTTATATATCTTGATTTACCGGAAACCAGGAGATATTTTTAAAAACAAAACCACAACTTAGTGAGGCCCTGTTTCAGAATAAAAGAATAAAATAGAGCCAGGCATGGTGGCGCACGCTTGTAATCCCAGTATTCGGGAGGCTGAGACCGGAGGATCCGGGTTCGCGGCCAGCCTCAGCTACCTAGTGAGGCACTCCACAATTTAGTGAGACTCGGTTTCAAAATAAAGAATAAAAAATAGGAGCCGGGCGTGGTGGCGCACGCTTGTAATCCCAGCATTCGGGAGGCTGAGACCGGAGGATCCGGGTTCGCGGCCAGCCTCAGCTATCTAGTGAGGCCCTCCGCAACTTAGTGAGACTCGGTTTCAAAATAAAGAATAAAAAAATAGGGTTGGGGGTGTAGCTCGGAGGTAGAATGCCCCTGAGTTCAATCCCCAGTACCGCAAAAAAAAAAAAAAAAAAAAAAAAAAAATAGGGCTGGGGGTATAGCTCGGAGGTAGAATGCCCCTGAGTTCAATCCCCAGTACCACAAAATAAAAATAAAAATAAAAATAAAGAATAAAATAGAGCTGGAGGTATAGCTCAGAGGTAGAATGCCCCTGGGTCCCACCCCTAATGCCCCCCACACTAAATAAATATATAAAGATATACATACTGATTCTCTTAAATGGTGTCCAAAGCCTTGTGTGTATGCTGCCAGCACGCTCACACCTCTGTTTGTTTGGTAATGGAGGGAGGTCAGGAGTCTGAACGGGGCCGTGGGCACACACTGAAGCACAGCTTCCTTCCTCACCTGGTAACATCCTTCCGGCCAGGACCTACAGACCTAACTAGTTTCAGAATCTTACATAACATAGACAATGGTGTATGCAGCCCATCCTTCCAAAAGTTCAAGTTTGTTTTTTGACCAATAATTCAACAATTTAGCTACATATATATTGTTGCATGTTGGTGCTTTTATATCTGTAGAGCCAGGTGGATTCCCACCAATTGAATCCTTGCCTTAATAATATAGCATATTTCAAATGTAGTAATGCCTTATTATTGTCTGAAACTTGTCATTAACCTCAACAGACATATATGTTCATTTTCTGACAGTTTCAGCCAGAACTGAATTCTTTTTAGAAGTGCCTTCAAGTTGTATTTTCTTAACTACTAGTAAGGTTGAGCATCTACCATGCCTAAGGATCATCTGACTCTTTATTTCTGTGAAATGCTTGTTATTTCTTTTTTTAAAATTAGATTTTTTTTTTGCCGGGCATGGTGGCACATGCCTGTAATCCCAGTACTTGGGAGGCTAAGACAGGAGGATCACAGGGTCGAGGCCAGTCTCAGCAATTTAGCAAGACTTTCAGCAACTTAGTGAGACCCTGTTTAAAAATAAAATAAGGCTGCGGGTGTAATTTGGGGGTAGAATGTCCCTGGGTTCAATCCCCCGTACCAAAAAAAAAGAAAAAGCAATCTGGTCCTGAAAGCACTTGGACACCTGTGTTCCACTAGGACTATTTAGAGAAACAAGCAGCAGTCCACATTTGACCCAGAGGCCGTAGTCTGCTCATCTGTTTTAAATACCTTTTTCTGTATGCTAATTTTCTGAAATTGTCTTCTTTCACAAGTATGTTTGCAGTTTTCTTCTATTTTATGCCTTTAAATTTCCCTGCTTAAATAATAAACACTAGCACCTGTGAAACTGCCGCCTAATAAGTAAGCATGTTATTTTTCTTTTTTGATTAAAATTTTATGAAAAAAATAAATCATTTCAGAAAAAAGTCCTCTCTTTTCCTTTCCGGAGTCTTCCGCCTGTCTGCAGGGCCGTACCTTACTGCGCCGCGTGGAGCGCCAGTTCTGAGCCCCACGAGCCGACCTTGCAGGCAGTGCGGGCGTCCAGTAACACAAACGGTGTGCATCTCTCTATCACTTCATTATTGACAGAACATGGGGTTGAAAAGTACTGGTCTAATTCTTTTGCCTGCTGTGTTGCATTTTTATACAATTTATCCACTTGTGTATTAGTAAAATAGACTAAAAAAAAAGTTGCTGATAACAAAACCCTATATTTTAAACGGTGAGGGAGGTATTTAATAAAGAATTTCTTTTTACCTGGGCATGGTGGGCAGCCTCAGCAATTTAGCAAGATGCTGTTTCAAAATAAAAAGGACTGAGAGTGTAACTCGGAGATAGAGTACCTCTGGGCTCAACCCTCAGTACCACACACACACACGATTTTTTTTAATTTCCTTTTTATTTTATTTATTTATTTATGGGTACCAGGAATTGAATCCAGAGGCATTCTACCTCTGAGCTGCACCTCCAGACCTATTTTATTTTTATATTTTGAAACGGTCTCACTGGGTTGATGAGAGTCTCACTACTTGCTGAGGCTGTCCTCAAACTTTTTTTTTTTTTTTTTTTTTTTTCGGTACTGGGGATTGAACTCAGAGGCATTCTACCTCCAAGCTATACCCCCAGCCCTATTTTTTATTCTTTATTTTGAAACCGGGTCTCACTAAGTTGCGGAGTGCCTCACTTAGGTAGCTGAGGCTGGCTGCGAACCCGGATCCTCCGGTCTCAGCCTCCCAAATGCTGGGATTACAAGCGTGCGCCACCACGCCCGGCTTGTCCTCGAACTTATAATCCTCCTGTCTCAACCTCCCAAGTACTGGGACTACAGGTGTCTGGGACTACATCATGCCTGGCTAAAAATTTTCCTTTATGAGGCAGTTACAGTGGCACATGCCTATAATCCCAGTACTTGAAAGAGTGAGACACAAGGATTGCAGGTTGAAGGCAAGCCTTGGCAATTGAGTGAGACTCTGTTTCAAAATAAAAAAGAAGCCGGGCATGGTGGCTCATGCTTGTAATCCCAGCATTTGGGAGGCTGAGACTGGAGGATCCGAGTTCGAGGCCAGCCTCAGCTACCTAGTGAGGCACTCCGCAACATAGTGAGACCCTGTTTTAAAATAAAGAATAAAAAATAGGGCTGGGGTATAGCTCAGCGGTAGAATGCCCCTGAGTTCAATCCCCAGTACTGCAAAAAAAAAAAAAAAAAAAAAGCTGGGTATGGTAGTGTAAGTCTGTAATCCCAGTACTTGGGAGGTTGAGACAGGAGGATCACAAGTTCAAGGTCAGCCTCAGCAAGTAATGAGACATTCAATCCTTAGTACCACACACACACACACACACACAAAAAAAAAAAATTTAAAAAGAGCCAGGCGTGGTGGCGCACACTTGTAATCCCAGCATTTGGGAGGCTGAGAACAGAGGATCCGGGTTCACAGCCAGACTCAGCTACATAGTGAGGCACTCTGCAACTTAAGGAGACCCTGTTTCAAAACAAATTATAAAAAATAGGGCTGGGGGTATACCTCGAGGTAGAATGCCCCTGAGTTCAATCCCCAGTACTGAAAAAGAAAAAAAAAAAATTAAAAAAAGAGCTGGGAGCCGGGCATGGTGGCACACGCTTGTGATCCCAGCATTCGGGAGGCTGAGACCAGAGGATCCGGGTTCGCGGCCAGCCTCAGCTACCTAGTGAGGCACTCCGCAACTTAGTGAGACCTGGTTTCGAAATAAAGAATAAAAAATAGGGCTGGGGGTGTAGCTCGGAGGTAGAACGCCCCTGAGTTCAATCCCCAGTACCGCAAAAATAAATAAATAAAAATAAATAAAAAATAAAAAAGAGCTGGGAGTATAGCTCGAAGGTAATTCCCCTGGGCTTAATCCCCAGCACCACAAAAAAAAAAATAAAAAATTGCAGCTGGGCACTGTGGTGCGCACCTGTAATCCTAGTACTTGGGAGGCTGAGAAGGAGAATCACAGGTTCAAGGCCAGCCTCAGCAACTTAGCAAGACCCTATTTCAAAATAAAAAGGCTGGGAGTGTAGCTCAGAAGTAGAATGCCCTAGTCGGGCGTGGTGGCGCACACTTGTAATCCCAGCATTTGGGAGGCTGAGACCAGAGGATCTGGGTTCGAGGCCAGCCTCAGCTACCTAGTGAGGCTCTCCGCAACTTCGTGAGACTGTTTAAAAATAATGAATAAAAAATAGGGCTGGGGGTATAACTTGGAGGTAGAATGCCCCTAGGTTCAATCCTCAGTACTGCAAAAAAAAAAGTAGAATGCCCTGATTCAATCTCCAGTTCCCCCAAAATAAAAATGAAATTTTCTTTATGTCTCAGCATATTCTGAATAAATGTTCTGTGCTTGCTTGAAAAAAAAAAAAAAAGCCCACTTATCAACTCATTACCATCAACTTCCTAGACTACTTTTTTTTGTGTGGTACTAGGAATTGAACCCAGAGGCATTCTACCTTTGAGCTATACCCCCAGCCCAATTTTATTTCTTGTTTGGAAACAGGTTCTTGCTAGGTTGATGAGAGCCTCACTACTTGCTGAGGCTGTCCTCGAACCTGCGATCCTCTTGTCTCAGCCTCCCAAGTACTGGGATTACAGGTGTGCGCCACCATACCTGACTCCTAGAGTACTTCTAAAGACTAATTCATCACTTCAATGAATTAGTATGTGTAGTGTTTAGAACACATCCTGACTGGCCTGTTAACTGTTGACTAGGATGGTAATAATAGAGATACTATTGTATAAATGTTAGCTGCTATTATTGCTACTCTCAGAAACTATAATGGATTTTCCAATATTATATGGCATATTAATATAATTTCAGCAATGTTCTATCATGGATTTGACTCTTAGGTTTCAAACCTGGTCTCCTAGGATAAAGAAATCCAAAGTGGTACTTGGGAAGCTGAGAAAGGGGGATCACAGGTTCTTGGCCAGCCTCAGCAACTTAGCGAGGCCCTCCACAATTTAATGAGAACCTGTTTGAAAAAAAAAAAAAAAAGGCTAGAGGCAGAATGTCCTGGGGTTCAATCCCCAGTACCAAAAACTTAAAATGAAATAGGGCTGGAGCCGGGCGTGGTGGCGCACGCTTGTAATCCTAGCATTTGGGAGGCTGAGACTGGAGGATCCAGGTTCATGGCCAGCCTCAGCTACCTAGTGAGGCACTCTGCAACTTAGTGAGACCCTGTTTCAAAATAAAGAATAAAAAATAGGGCTGGTGGGATAGCAGAAGTAGAATGCCCCTGAGTTCAATCCCCAGTACTGCAAATAAATAAATAAATATAAATAAATAAATAAAATAAAATAGGGCTGGGAGTGTGGTTCAGTGGTAGAATGTCCCTGGGTTTAGTCACCAGTAACTCAAAACAAAAAATGAGGAGGAGAGGAGGATAAGATGACAGAGGAAAGAGTTGGTAAGCTTGAAGATTACTAGAAACAGCTAATCTGTATAACACAAAGAAATGGGAAAAAAAAAAGAAAGAAAGAAAGAAAAGAAAAAAAATGGACAAGAACTTCCAGTTTCAATGCTGACATGTAAAAGCACTGGAACTTATTACTCCCGTCTTTACAATGTAAAAAGGCCAGGTACACTGAAAATCAACAACTTTTCTCAAATTCAGCAGAAAACTGAAGTGAGGCAACCAGCCTGGAACCTGGGAGGTGACTTCAGAGAGACAAGATCTATTGACCTGGTTAGAAGCCAGGGGAGCGCTAAATTGGTAGGAATATTTTATTTTTTGTGGTACTGAGGATTGAACCCAGGGGCATTCTACCTCTGATCTATACCCTGGCCCTTTTATTTTTTTTTATTTTTATTTTATTTTTTATTTTTTTGCGGTACTGGGGATGGAATTCAGGGGCATTCTACCTCCAAGCTATACCCCAAGTCCTATTTTTTATTCCTTATTTTGAAACCGGGTCTCACTAAGTTGCGGAGTGCCTCACTAGGTAGCTGAGCCTGGCCACGAACCCGGATCCTCCGGTCTCAGCCTCCCGAATGCTGGGGTTACAAGCATGCGCCACCATGCCTGGCCCCTTTTAATTTTTTATTTTGAAACAGGGTCTCACTACATTTCTGAGTCTCACTAATGCTGAGGCTGGCTTTGAACCTGTGATCCTTCCTCCTGTCTCAGCCTCCTAAATATTGGGATTACAGGTGTGCACCACTGTGTCAGCTGGTAAGAATATTTAAGTGGTAATTTTTTTTTTTTTTTTTTTTTTGGTGCTGGGGGTTGAACCCAGGAGCATTCTACCTCCGGGCTACACTCCCAGTCCTATTTTTTATACTTTATTTTGAAACAGGGTCTCTCACTAAGTTGCGGAGGACCTCACTAACTAGCTGAGGCTGGCTGAAAACCCGGATCCTCCTGTCTCAGCCCCCCCAAGTACTGGGATTACAAGCGTGCGCCACCACACCTGGCTGGCAAGGCATTTTCCATCCACACAGCCTCAACTAATTCATTAAATTACCACTTAAGCCAGGCGTGGTGGCTCACGCTTGTAATCCCAGTACTTGGGAGGCTGAGACTGGAGGATCCAGGTTTTCAGCCAGCCTCAGCTACTTAGTGAGGCCCTCTGCAACTTAGTGAGACCCTGTTTCAAAATAAAGAATAAAAAATAGGGCTGGGGGTGTAGCTCGAAGGTAGTGAAAGAATAATTTTAGGTAGCCAGAAATAACAGTAGTGTGAGTTTGCCTCTTAGTGAAATAAGTTTCCAAGTAAGTTGCTGTAGGCCTCACAGTGGCACCCTGCAGGGTCTGATAAATTGAAGCTTGCAGGCCTCACCCTCTGGGGAAAAGCCTGAGTGGGGACCCCCACCCACTCTGGAAACCCCACAATACTGATACCCCCGCCCCGGAAAGACCAGGCCCGAGAGATTGGTATAGGCCCTGATTAGCCATAGGGAGGCGGAAGAGGCCAAGTGAAAACCAGATGGCCCGAATAACCTAATTAGCAGCTTAGACTGGCCAGGAGGAGAAGCAGGACGTTGTAAGATAAGACATGCCTCCTGTTTTTTGATAAATGTTTGAATCCTATAGGTTTGCTGTGTTTAAAAGTTTAAATAATCCAATCACGTATGTGCATACTTCCTGCCCTTGAAAATGCCTGCGCTTATGTGACTATGCATTTTTTGACTATAAAGTTTGCCTGAATTTCTTGCTCGGGACTCAACTCTTCTGACTTGGGTCCCAGCGCTGGTTTCTGAATAAAACCTCTGCGATTGCATCGAGATGCGTCTCCTGCGTGTGATTGGGCTCTCGCCCATCCTAGGACGGAGGTGAGGATTCAGGAGACCGCTTGGGTCTTTCAGTAGAATGCCCCTGAGTTCAATTCTCAATATCACACACACACAAAAAAAGAAAGAAAATAGGCCGGGCGTGGTGGCACACGCTTGTAATCCCAGCATTTGGGAGGCTGAGACCAGAGGATCCGGGTTCGCGGCCAGCCTCAGCTACCTAGTGAGACACTCCGCAACTTAGTGAGACCTGGTTTCAAAATTAAAAAAAAAAAAAAAAAAAATAGGGCTGGGGGTATAGCTCGAAGGTAGAAAGCCCCTGAGTTCAATCCTCAATACCGCAAAAAAAAAAAGAAAGAAAGAAAGAAAGAAAATAAATGAAAACGCCTTGCCAGAGCCTTGCCCCAGACCTGCGGGGAAAGGATATTTCTCTCATTCCAACTTCCTCTAGCTTTCCTGTTTTATTTAAGGTTGGAGTGGTGAGAAGATAGAAAGAAATAGGTAGATAGGCCCAGAGGGACACAGTGGAAAGACTTAATTTCCTGAGAGTCCACAGATGCTAACTAAATTCCAAAACTCCTCAAAGGAGCAGAACTCCTGAATACCAAGTGCTAAGATCAATAGCTTCCTGAGAGTGACCAGAGCTTCACAGAACTCCAATTGTTCCTGCTGATGAGCAATCCCAGGAGACTCCAGGAAATTGCCTCTGGGACCCCCAACCAACAGGAGATATGAAGAAGGACACTAAATCCCAGGAAACCACCTCTGGGACCCCAACTGGGAAAGGAAACTCAAAGAAGCATATAAACCCCTAGACAAGCCACTCCGAAGGCTACCCACTCGGGAACCCCTCCCTCCATGAGCTTCTCTCTCTCGCAGGACCTGCTGGCTCTGAGAGAAAGCAGTGTGTAACTGACAGCAACTCCCAGGTAGAGACCAGGAGACACCGCTGGACATCAAGGTCAACCCAGGCCCCTAAGGGTGGCCTGTAACTCTCTTTGGGAGAAAGCTGTTTGCCATTGACAGCTTGTGGCTTGAGTTACTCCCAAGTAGTGTCCAGAAGGCAGCTGCCGGACTCCAGGGTCCCACTGCCCAAAAGAGTGATCTGCCTCTTTTTCCCTTTCCCGTTCTCTTTACAATAAACTCCCCACTCTTCTTTCTGTTGTCTGCCAAGTGTCATTCTGTGATGGGGTGCCAAATGTACCCCAAAAATAAGGTAATATAAAATCCAGGTTCTTGATATTGTGAAAAAAAGAATTTCAACACATATCATTTACAACATCTGGCAGGTTTAATTTAAGGAAAAAACTGGGAAGGAAAAACTGGGATACAAACAAACGGAAAGGGAGACAGGGGTCCCCCACGACCAAGTCCTAGGGCATGTTTCCGATCAAGAGCAAGCGCCAAGAGAGGGAACACGTGGAGATCCAGGGGGTATATGAGAGGGCGGGGTCCTCATTTCCAGCCCCTCTCTCTCAGGTTCCAAGTAATCGATAGGTTGAGCTCCAGGTGAGAGCTGGCTCCTCCTCTTTCCAGGTGTGTTCTGCTTATGTGGGCTGGGCTCTTCCGGAATTTGGCGGTACGGGTCTCTCTTGGGCCGAAACAAAGAAAAAACTTCCAAGGGGTGGAGTTTTGGACTCACACTCTCCAGATTTTTAAAAGGCTAAAAACTATATTTTTATGAATTTTCCCGATACCTCCTTCTACCTAACATTTCACTTCTAAGCTACCTCATCAATTCTTCATACTTTATAGACAAGAACCCTAGTAATGAAAATGTCTGTTTCAGTGGGGGAAGCTATTGTAAGAAAGAAAAGCAATCTTTTCTATTAAAATTATAAGATCACATAGAAACTGGCAGGCTTCGATTTTGCAATTAGCTTAGGTATCCATTTTGTGACTTTTGTACACTTCTCTGTATGTTCCACTCTTGGATGTACTGGTTTCATGTTTCTCCTTTTGTAAAATCTGCCTAGTGAAAACTAGCCAACTGGATTAGATTGCAAAATCCATACTCCAGAGCTTGGTATGGTGGCACATGTTTGTAATCCCAGTACTTGGGAGGCTGACATAGAAGGATTGCAGGTTGGAGGACAGCCTCAGCAAGTAGTGAGACTCTCATCAACCTGGGGTGACCCTGTTTCAAAATAAAGACAATAAAATAGGTCTGGGGATATAGCTCAGAGGTAGAATACCCGAGTTAAATCCCCAGTACCACACACACACACACACACACACACACACACACACACACACACACACACACACGCCATAGGCATATCCATACTCCAAGCATTGGGGAACAGTGTTGTGGCCTTCACATTAGGAAATAAAAGGCTGAGTGGACTGCCCGCCCAGTGTGTTTGCACTCTTCTATGCAGAAATAAATTGTCTTGCCAAGTTACTTTTGGTTTCATGTTTTGTGTGTGTGTGTGTGTGTGTGTGTGTGTGTGTGTGTGTGTGTGTGTCTTCCCTAAAACCTAACAACTGGGGGTGTGTCCGGGATCCCCGCCATTCAAGTGGGTGACACAGGGGCTCCACTCAGGCGAGACGTCTCAGTCTCTTAGCGGTAGGCCTTGCGCGCTGGGGGCAACATGGCAGGTCCCTAACTGACTGAGACCTAGCGGTAAAAGTCTCTCCGCAACACAGAGAAAGGCCAGATAACTCCATGCACAAACCAAGGCAAGAAATGCCATGGGTGTGACGAAGTATTTCCTTGGTGGTCAGATCAGAATCCAGGTAAGAAACACCACAGGGCATGAGTGTAAATGAGACAGCAAGCATCTCAGGAGAGCACAAAAGATCCTGATAAGGGGTTGAGCCTCATCAAACCCTCAGGGCAGGTATCTGGAATGGGGAACAAGCAAAGTAAGGAAAAGTTCTGATCAGAAAAAGAAACACGAGGATTGGATATATTCATTATAAATGAGCACTTATAAATTTAAGAAAATGGATACAAATATCTTTTAGTTCATGTCTCTTTTTTTTTTTTTTTTTTTTTTTTGCGGTACTGGGGATTGAGCCCAGGGGCATTCTACCTCAGAACTATGCCCCTATTTTTTATTCTTTATTTTAAAGAGGGCGGAAACCTGCAATCCTCCTGTCTCAGCCTCCAAAGAAGTACTGGGATTACTAGTGTGTGCCATCACACCCTGCTGCCTTATAAATCTTTAACAAATGAATTTGTTTTATAAAGTAAAAAATGTTAGTAAAATTTTTTGCCAGACTAGCCATTAAGATTGTATTGGCTGAAGCCGGGCGTGGTGGCGCACGCTTGTAATCCCAGCATTCGGGAGGCTGAGACCGGAGGATCCGGGTTCGGGGCCAGCCTCAGCTACCTAGTGAGGCACTCTGCAACTCAGTGAGACTCGGTTTCAAAATAAAAAGAATAAAAAATAGGGCTGAGGGTATAGCTCGGAGGTAGAATGCCCCTGAGTTCAATCCCCAGTACTGCAAAAAAAACAAAAAAAAAACAAAAAAAAAAGATTGTATTGGTTGAGCCAGGCGTGGTGGCGCATGCTTGTAAACCCAGCATTTGGGAGGCTGAGACAGGAGGATCTGGGTTCATGGCCAGCCTCAGCTACTTAGTGAGGCCCTCCGAAACTCAGTGAGACCCCGTTTCAAAATAAAGAATAAAAAATAGGGCTGGGGGTGTAGCTCAGAGGTAGAATGCCCCTGAGTTCAATCCCCAGTACCGCAAAAAAAAAAAAAAAAAAAA
>PVLC010025179.1:0-23898 GCA_004027655.1 Graphiurus murinus
AAAAAAAAAGTCAATAACTGCAAGGTAAGCTTAACAGTTCTATAAGAATATAAAACAATAAACTTAAAAGTCAACCAAAAAACCCTGCCAACAACATGAATGCATCTAAGCACGGGCAGCAGGAAAGGTGTGGTACCCCAGCCTAAGGTGACTCCTCCAACATCTTCACACCCTATGTATGCCAGGCTTGCCCACTGTCCAGTCCGCAAGCAAGTGCCCTTAGTATTTAAAGTAAACTTTTATAATCAATCTCAGAGTTTTTGTTTTCCTGATTCACTGCTGCAATTTCTTGGATTTGAAACAGAAGTATGAATGAAATTCAATACTTCAAATGGATTACCTTTCCACTGACTGGTCATCAATAAATATTGACTAAGTATACACTAAGCACCTACTCTATTCCTTGCAGTGTTTTTAAAAACCCTTCACGATGGCTGGGATATTGTCTTTGAAAAACGGCAACTGTAAAAGCTACAAGAAGTGTATTTCCATAAATCATAATGATTCAAATGTAAGGACGCCAGTAGGTGTCAGGCACCTGGCCCACACCAGGTTGTCAGTAGCAGCTTTATTCTAAAAGGCTAAACGTGGATCTTTGAAAGGTTTTCGTAACTGGGAGAACCCAGGTGGAAAAGGATTTTCCTCACTGACGTGGCTACTCCGGGTGCACAGTTGGCAGGATCAGCAGCTGAGGCTTCTCTCCCTACTTCACAATCCCTTGTTAAAGTACAAGCGTTGTAATTCAGGATGGCTCTCTTGGATCTTGGCATGCAACTCGGCCTCCAAGCTTGTCACCGACATGGAATTTTTTGAGGAAACAGAGCACAGTACAGGAGTGTGGCAAACACCAAACAGAAGCCCACTAATCCAACTTGTATAGGTGCACTCATCCATGGCAATCTCTTCAAAAATGCTTTCTTTTCCAAAGTGTTCATGATAAATGGAGGGATGGCCATGCCCAGGGCTGCCATGAGGATCCTGGAGCTGACCACCTGTGTGATGGCTTGCTTTGCAGCATTTGCCGATTCGCCCAAGCGGTTCCCATTTTCATCGGTGACAGGAATGCCAACTTTGAGTTCCCTCTGCCTCATTAATGGAATATTAATGCAATTAGCGTCAGCAACTGCAGCAAATGGAACGAAGCATCCTATCAAGGGCGACACATGCTTGGTCAATGCATTCAGTACTAGAACTGTTGCCACAGCACCAGTTGTTGCAGAAACATAAGCTGTCCCCAATTCGTTGATGGCGAGGGGATTGTCTCTGCTTCTGTTGGTGTAATTGATGATGGCATTGAAGGACTGGTTAATCCACTGCCAGAATAACATCGCCGGTGTGGTCCTATAGAATGTCATCATACAGCCCGTGATCGTCATGGGGACCTGAGCTGACATCCTTCCTATCAAAATCATCTTCTCACTAGTGTCAGGATGAAATGCTGAGTCGTAGACGTACTTTGCTCTCCACAGCTCATTTTCTGTAAGACCTGGAGGAACAACACCTTGTCTGTAATCATGTACGATTTTTCTTGCATTATCTAGTTGTTCGTTAGTTAACAGAATATTCTTGGGATTGGTGACAGTGAAGAAATGATTGGCTCATCCAACAAAAGTGCCCTGATCCCATCGGGGTTCCCTGATGCTGATGTGTGGCGGAACTTCTCCAGACATTGTACCAGACTGCAACTCACCGCTCCCACCTTGGGCCCCGCTTGGTGCCCCTCACCGCCACCAGAAGCGCCGCTGCACTCTGGAGTGCCTCCAGCTCAATTTAGTATGTACAAAAAAATTGCATTAGGATGAAGAGCCATGATAATCTAAAGCATCACATTGCAGATTAGAAGGCTCAGTTGGTTGAAATATAGCTAATAACAAGAGCCAGAATAAATAAATAAATCTTAGTCTGCTCAGTCTACTCTAACAACAATAAATAAATAAATAAATAAATAAATAAATAAATATGAAAAATCCCATAGACTGGAGGGCTTAAACAACAGAAACTTATTTCTCATTATTCTGGGAGCTGGGAAGTCCAAGAGCAAGGTGCTGGTGAGGGTTCTCTTCCTGGTTTGCAGATGGCTACCTTCTTAGTACATCCTCACATAGAAGGGAAAGAGAATCTCTTTTCTCTTTTCTTAAAAGGAAACTAATCAGCCAGGTGTGGTGGTGCACGCTTGTAATCCCAGTACTTGGGAGGCTGAGACAGGAGGATCACAGATTCGAAGACAGTCTCAGCAAGTAGTGAGACTCTTGTCAACCTAGCGAGACCCTGTTTCCAAATAAGAAATAAAATTGGGCTGGGGGTATAGTTCGAAGGTAGAATGCCTTTGGGTTCAATCCCCAGTAAACCACCCCCCCCCCAAAAAAGGAACTAATCCCGTCATGAAGGCTCCACTCACAGACCTCACCTAAAGGCCTCACCTCCAAACACCATCACATGAGGGCTTCGGGCTTCGTCATAGGAATCAGGGCATACAAACCTTAGTTCATAGGTGCTTACATGGGCATCAGTTAAACACCAATTTCCTTGATTGATTGCCGTATATTTGTTTCCCCTCTACATTAAAAAACAAAAACAAACAAACAAACAAACAAAAAACCAAGGAGAATGTGGGACTGAGTAACAGGATCTTGGAGATCATCCCTGTCAAGTCTCTTTCCTTATTCTCTTTAGCAGGGCATCTTAGATTTTAGTTTGGTAATTTTAGATCAGATTATTTATTTTTGGTACTGGGAATTGAACCTAGGTGCATTCTACAGCCAAGCTACACCCAGCCCTATTTTTATTTTGAAACAGGGTTGCAGAAGGCTTCGTAAGTTGCTGAGGCTGGCTGTGAATGCAGCTGTGATTCCTCCTGTTTCAGCCTCCCAAGTACTGGAATTACAGGTTTATACTACCATGCTCAGCTTACTCAGATTCTTAAAAACTTGGGAAGTTAACAAAAACCATAAGTTTCAATCTTAACGATAATTTTCAACACTTTTTATTTATTCAGTAAGTAAAAAACTATTGGGGAGGATCATTTCTGTAGATTTATTGGTGTGTGTATGGTACTGGGGATTGTACCTGGGGGAGTTCTACCTCAGAACTACATCCCCCAGTCTTTTTTATTTTTATTTTTTTACTTTGAAACATGGTCTCTCTAAGTTGCTGAGGTTGGCCTTGAACCTGTGATCCCCCTGCGTCAGCTTCTCAATTATTGGGATTACAGGTGTGTGCCACCACACCCGGCTCTTCTCATTAGTTTCTAGTCATTTCCTTGGGAGGAATAATAAGGGGATAACTGATTCTAAGGACATTTCACCCAGATAAGAGCTGTTTTCTATTTGCCTCTGCTTCTTCCACTCTCTGAAGCATAAACCCTGCTTTCCTTAGATCCAAACCGTTCCTATCTTTGCATCTCTGGTTTTATTTTCTTCCCATTCCTCTCTCTCTGAGTTTTCCACCTGCACAGTTAACATCCTGGCCCCAGACAGAGAGATGCACTGAAAACAGCTCAGGACTGAGAAGAAGAGACAATGCTTGAAGTCCTGATTGGTCACTATGTTACTGTTTGTTGGACCTTCAGAAATTTTCTTAACTTCTCTGTTCCTCAGTTTTTTGTTTCTGTTTTTGGTTTTTGTTGTTGTTGTTGTTTGCTTGATTTTGCAGTACTGGGGATTGAACTCAGGCCATTCTACCTCTGAGCTATACCCCCATCCTTATTTTTTATTCTTTATTTTGAAACCGGGTCTCACTAAGTTGCAGAGGGCCTCACTAAGTAGCTGAAGCTTGCCTCGAACCCGGATCCTCCGGTCTCAGCCTCCCAAGTACTGGGATTACAAGCGTGTGCCACCACGCCAGGCTTCTGTTTTTGTTTTTTATGTGGTACTGGGGATTGAACCCAGAGGCATTCTACTTCTGAGTTACACCCCAGACCGATTTTTTTTTTTTCTTATTTTGAAACAGGGTCTCACTAGGTTGCTGAGAGCCTCAGGAAATTGCTGAGGCTGTCCTTGAACCTGTGCTCCTCCTGTCTCAGCCTCCCAAGTACTAGGATTACAAGCATGCGCCACCAAGCCCAGCTTGTTTCTCAGTTTTATTAACTATAAAAAGAGGGGATTGGATCCTGCTACCTTAAAATCTATTCCAAAATTTGATCTAAAATCACACACACACACACACACACACACACACACACACACACACATCTCCATGCTTTCTGTGCCTCTTCCCTAAGCTGGAATCACCTTCCCCTTTTCAGAATTCCTGTAGGAAAATTATCTCTTTTAAAAAGAACTTTTTGCAAGCCGGGCGTGGTGGTGCACGCTTGTAATCCCAGCATTCGGGAGGCTGAGACCGGAGGATCCGGGTTTGTGGCCAGCCTCAGCTACCTAGTGAGGCACTCCGCAACTTAGTGAGACTCGGTTTCAAAATAAAGAATTAAAAATAGGGCTTGGGGGTACAGCTCGGAGGTAGAACGCCCCTGAGTTCAACCCCCAGTACCGCAAAAAATAAAAAATAAAAAAAATAAAAAGAACTTTTTGCATCTATTAAATCCTGCAATATTTTGCCAACTATGTCACAAAAACCTGTTTTATGAAGTTCTTTTTAATAATTATTAATCTCTGAGCACATTTAAATTCCAAGTAATTCAGTAATACTCATGAAAAGGGAAAAACCTATGCTGGCATCTACTTTATTTTTATTTTTTGGCATCTACTTATTCTACTTTTCTGTGGTGCTGAGGATTCTACTTTTCTGTGGTGCTGAGGGTCTGGTTAAATTGCTGAGGCTGGCCTTGAACCTGCCATCCTCCTATCTCAGCCTCCCAAGTACTGGTATTACAGGTATGCACCCCTCTGCCCAGTTATCTGGTATTTATTTTTATTCTTTTTTTTTTTTTTTTTTTTTTTTTGCGGTACTGGGGATTGAACTCAGGGGCATTCTACCTCTGAGCTATACCCCAGCCCTATTTTTTATTCTTTATTTTGAAACCGGGTCTCACTAAGTTTTGGAATGCCTCACTAGGTAGCTGAGGTTGTCCGTGAACCCGGATCCTCCAGTCTCAGCCTCCCAAATGCTGGGATTACAAGTGTGCGCCACCACGCCCGGCTTATTTTTATTCTTAATGTGAAATAAATATAGTAATACTAGAAGGGGCAAAGCTGATTAACATTGTATGTGTGTGTGTGTGTGTGTGTGTGTGTGTGTGTGTGTGTGTGTGTGTGTTTTGCTAGGGATTGAACCCAGGGGCCTTCTACCTCTGAGCTACACCCCAGCCCTATTTTATTCTAAAACAAGATCTCACTAAGTTGCTAAAGCTTCGCTATGGTGCTGAGGCTAGCCTCAAACCCACAATCCTCCTGCTCCAGCCTCTCAAGTACTGGGATATACATGTGCGCCATCATACTCTGCACTGATTAACATCTTGAAGGAGAGAAATTATTTATCATCTACTCTTTGTCAGGCATGTTTCTAGGCACTCGTGCATGTCAGTTCTGGTGATCTCTAATCAACTGGGTAAGGAAGACACCATTTTCTCCCTTACATAAACTGAAGAAACCAAGGCTCAAGGTAACACACCTGTTTAATGGCAGGATTGGAATTTGAATTCAGGAGATTAAAATGGATGTGTTTACAACACTGTGAATATACTAAATGCAACTGAACTGCACACTTTAAAATGGTTGATATCTCAGCAATGTAGCTAGACCCTGTTTCCAAACAAAAAATAAAAAGGGCTGGGGGTGTAGCTCAGAGGTAGAATGACCCTGGGTTCAATCCCTGGTACCACCTGCACACAAATGGTTTATGTTGCATGTGAATTCACCTCAATAAAAAGGCAAAACGATTTAAAAATTAGAAAACATGTACATGCTTACAGTTTGTGTCAACTGAATCACAGTGTGGTGAACTGGAAACTGCCTGGGACACAGCTTTCTGACTAGCCAGCTCTGTGACCTTGAACGAGTTGTGTAACTGCTCCAGACTTCATTCTCTGTATATAAAATAAGGCAAGTGTGGGCTAGCTGGGTCATCTTAGGCATCCCTTCAGCTTCAACAGGCGGTAGTATCTGTTTAGTTCATGGCAGAACACTAACTGGTCTTTATTGTCCCCTTGTGGGCAAAAGCTGAACTGTTACTCTCATTGTATTTGTGTAAAGCTTAATCTGTAATTACAGCAAAAATAATCAACTGAATTCAAACCAGCTATTTGACACCATGCAGATAAATGGACGAATGAATATCTTGCTTTCTACCAGTTCTTTATCATGTTGATATAAGCTTAGACTCAGAAGCTTTCTGAACAAAAATAGGACACACAGTTTCAACTGTGATCAGGAACAAAGGACAAATTGAATAGGCATTTCTCTCTCCTCCACCTGTTATGGTTTTTTAATTTATCAGAAAATAACCATTTCAATAATATGTTAGTATATTTTTAAATGCCATAAGCAAGATTTAAAAATAAGAGATACTGGGGGGATTGCAGAAAAGTAGTGATACCAATAAGATCAACGGTTAATAACTGTAGTATAAAAAGAGTTCCTAGGAATCAATAAAAAATAAAAATCAATGTTCCCTATCTCAAATGGGATAAGCAGCAGAATGGTTCATTTACTTAAAAAGAATAAAAATAGTAAATATATGCACAATCATGACTCTCAAAGAATTAAATAGTAATGAAAACATGAGATAATTTTTTTTTCATCCAAGTTGGGCAAGTAAAAAGGGGATACTCTTTCATATGTGTGAGTGTTTGGGGAAAAGGCTCTTATTCTACTGGTATTGATGTTATTTGGGACAATTTTCCAACATACATTAAAAGCCACACAAATATGCATATTCTTTGATCCAGAAATTTCACTTATAGAAAATAAGGAGAATATGAATTGAGATGAATATTAGGAACTTATATTCTGCTTTATTTTATGAGAAGGAGACAGCTGAAAAATAACATGTGTATCAATATATGTTTGATCAAATATATTGTGGTGAATCCTCCAATAGAATTGTCCTCGCCCGCAAGGACCGTGAACGGGGGGTTCAGGGGGTGCCCACGACCACCTATGAAATGGGATGAAAAAGAAAGACACGGAGAGCCTGCAGTGCAGTGTCAGACTCTGAAGCTTTATTTTTTGCAGCTCAATTTATACAATGTTGTAAAACTGAGGCAGAGGAATGGGTTTACTCTCGGTTATCTCTAAAGGTACATTCCTAAGGGAGGGGGAGGCAGGAGAAATACGTGCAGCTGGGCAGTTTCTGTAGTCATAAAAGAGGGGCATAAGTTGATCCGGTTCTCAGGAGAGGATAATGGTGGGAGGGTATGCAGGATGTTTGAGGAAGATAGAGTCAGTTATTTGTACAGAGGTAAGCAGCTTCCAAGGAAGCAGAGGTCATGTAAAGTTTATGTAGTTAGTTAGGAGAGCTCACAGAATGGCTTCAGTATAGCTAATCGGTCTCTGGCATAGAATATTATGTAAATATTAAATATAATCACTAGAAATAAATATGGCCTAAAGAGAATTTTAGTACAAATGAAGTAAAAAAGATTAATCGGCCTGTACAGTACCACATAAATTTTACTTATATATAAATATATTAGACCAATATATCATTACCACATTGGCCCATAGAATTTTAGCATTATCTTAGTGTTCAGGATGTTCAATAACAAGAATTATCATATGGCTTTAAGGTAAAATAACTTGGCAAATCTAATTAAATTGAAGATACACATACTTTACAAATCATCAACTCCAAAACAAGGTAACTTAGAAAGATTCTTCAGACTTTTAGGGTTTTTTCTTCTTATTGTTCTATAGGAATTATTATTATTATTTTTGCGGTACTGGGAATTAAACTCAGGGGCATTCTACCTCTGACCTACACCCCCAGACCTATTTTTTATTCTTTATTTTGAAACCGGGTCTCACTAGGTTGTGGAGTGCCTCACTAGATAGCTGAGGCTGGCCTCGAACCCGGATTCTCCGGTCTCAGCCTTCCAAATGCTGGGATTACAAGCGTGCGCCACCACATCCGGCTTGTAGGAATTCTTTATATAGTCTACATAGCCAATTCTTGGTTTAAAATATACATTAACTGCTGTGTGTGGTGGTGCATGTCTGTAATTTTAGTACTTGGGAGGATGAGACAGGAGGACCACATCAGCAATTTAGTATGGCCCTATTTCAAAAAACACAAAATAAAAAGGACTGCGGTGTAGTTCAGAGGTAGAAAGC
Organism: Graphiurus murinus; assembly: GCA_004027655.1. Lineage (NCBI taxonomy): Eukaryota > Metazoa > Chordata > Mammalia > Rodentia > Gliridae > Graphiurus > Graphiurus murinus. The sequence goes on from PVLC010025179.1 coordinate 8,226, forward strand.
CCCTGGGTTCAATCCACAGACACACACACACACACACACACACAGACACACACACACACACACACACATTAACAATCAAGTGTGGTGGTGGGGGCCTGTACTACCAGTACTTGTGAGGTTAAACTTCTTCTGATTTATAAGCAATCATTTTACTCTCCTTGTATGTCTTAATAAACATGGCTTCTCAATTAAAGAAATGTCAGGAGTGCTATAGTGAGACTCATTACACATTTACCCAGAATAAATGTGTAATATATAGAGCTTGAAAGGAACTGACAGATTACCTAAAAATACACATATTTGCACACAGAAAACCCACCGTTTTCAAAGGCATTTATATATGGCTAAATCCTAACTCTGTGCTTCCTTGGAGAAGACACGCCCATCATTGCAGCAGTTTCTATGTGACTAACAGTGCTAACTCCACATCTGGAGCTGTGAAAATGCTTATTCTCTTAGGAAAACACTAAGGAACCCCTTAGCCTCTTTAAAAAACTTACACAAATACCACTAGCAGCAAAATAAAAGGCAGACCTTAATCATCAGTTTTTGTAAACATATCAATAAGGGGATATTTAATAATCTTTATTTTATTTTGTAAACACACATCACTTCTGTTATTACCCTTCTTTCTCTTAAAAAGACTAAGATGTGAGGGCTCTACTGATGTGGAAACTTGAGGACATTCATGAGATCAGTTTGGAAAAAGGGAACATTAGTGAATATCCCAAAACATGCACACATTTTATCAAAAGGTATATGCTATGATGTAAATGCTTGTATCTCCTCAAAACTCATATGTTGAGCTGGGCCCAGTGCTGCACGCCTGTAATCCCAGTACTTGGGAGGCTGAAGAGAGGAGGATGGAAGGTTCAAGCCAGTCTAGGCAATTTAGTGAAACCCTGTTTCAAAATAAAATAGGGCTGGGGTGAAGCTTGGAGGCAGAACAACCCTGGGTTCAATCTCTGCTACCACAATAAGTGAATACATACATACATACATACATACATACATACATACATACATACATGCATAAATGCATAAATAAATAGCCAGGGGGTGTAGCTTGGAGGTAGAATGCTCCTGGGTTCAATCCCCAGTCCAAAAAAAAAAAAAAAAATTGAAGTCCTAACTCCACAGTGATGGTATCAGGAGGTGGTGGGTCTATGGGAAGGTGATTAGGGGGCGAGGGTAGAGCCCCTATAAATGGATCAGTGCTTTCATAAAACAGGCCCCAGAGGAACCCCTTGTCCCCTCCACACAATTAGAAGGTGCCAACTATGAATCAGAACCCGGTTTCCACAAGATACAGAATCTACCAGCACCTTGATCTTGTACTCTCCAACCTTTGGAACCGTGAGAAATAAAATTCAGTTCTTTATAAGCTACCCACTTTGTAGCATTTTGTTATATCACAGTTTTTCTTTCTTAAAACAAGTATAAGAGCTGGGTGTGGTGGTGCACACTTGTAATCTCCAGTGCTTGGGAGGCTGAGACAGGAGGATTGCAGGTTCAGGACCAGCCTCTGCAATTTAGCAAGACCCTGTTTCAAAATAAAAAATAAAATTGGGCTGGGGGTATAGCTCAAAGGTATAATGCCTCTGGGTTCAATCCCCAGTGCCACACAATAACAACAACAATAAAAACAAGGGTAAGAAAATTACTCCACTGTAATTAATCCTGTGTCTCCATAATAAGGAGAGAGAAAAGTAAAATGATTATCTGGATCACTGAGGTTAAGAAAATTACTGCAGGAATTACTTTGGGTAATTGAAAGGAAAGATTCCGAGCCGGGCGTGGTGGCGCACGCTTGTAATCCCAGCATTTGGGAGGCTGAGACCGGAGGATCCGGGTTCGAGGCCAGCCTCAGCTACCTAGTGAGGCACTCTGCAACTTAGGGAGACCCGGTTTCAAAATAAAGAATAAAAAATAGGGCTGGGGGTATAGCTTGGAGGTAGAACGCCCCTGAGTTCAATCCCTAGTACCGCAAAAAAAAAAAAAAAAAAAAAAAAAAAAAAGAAAGGAAAGATTCCCATCCCAAATTTCCATATTTCCATCCTGAAATTATTCAAACTGATGCCTCAATTTCTAGTGAATTTTGAGAATTCAATTGTAGGATTGAAAATAAACCATGTAATTCTTTTTTTTTTTTTTTTGTACTGAGGATTGAACTCTATACTCCTAGTACTTTTTATTTTTATTTTTATTTTGAAATAGGGTCTTGCTGACTGCTGAGGCTGGCCTCAAACTTGCCATCCTCCTGTCTCAGCCTCCCAAGCACAGGGATTACAGGCATGCATCACCATGTCTGGTGGGGTTTTTTGTTTGTTTGTTTTGTGGTACCGGGGATTGAACTCAGGGGAATTCTACCTCGGAGCTACAGCTACAGACCTAGTTTTTACTCTTTATTTTGAAACAGGTTCTCACTAAGTTGTGGAGGGCCTCACTAAATAGCTGAGGCTGGCTGCAAACCTGCGATCCTTCTGTCTCAGCCTCCCAAGTACTGGGATTACAAGCGTGCGCCACCATGCCCAGCATCATGCCTGGTTTAAACCATGCATTCTAAGCAGAGTCAACATAAGCTCTGCAAAGTCCAAACTGACAGACATACTATAAAATAACTGGCTTTTAGTTTTAAAAAATGTCAACATCATATAAAACAAAGTCCAAAGCTACATTCCAGATTAAAGGGACATGAAAACTAAATATAATGTACTATGTTGGACTGGGTCATACAATGGGGAAAATGCTATAAAAGACATTATTGGGACAATTAATGAAATTGGAATGTGAACTGTATATTACAGTATTGTATCAATGTTTAAAAAATATGTATTCAGCTGGGGGTGGTGGTGCATGCCTGTAATCCCAGTACTTGCGAGGCTGAAACAGGAGGATTAGTTTTTTTTGTTTTTGGGGTTTTTTTTTGCGATACTGGGGATTGAACCCAGGGGCGTTCTACCTCCGAGATATACCCCCAGCCCTATTTTATATCCTTTATTTTTTGAAACAGTGTCTCACTAAGTTGCAGAGGGCCCGCACTAAGTAGCTGAGGCTGGCCACGAACTCGGAGCCTCCTGTCTCAGTCTCCCAAGTACTGGGATTACAAGCATGCACCACCACACCTGGCTAGGATTACAGTTTTGAGACCAGCCTCCAAAATTTAGTGAGGCCCTCTGCAACTTGGTGAGACCTTGTTTCAAAACAAAACAAAACAAAACAAAACAAAAAATAGGGCTGGGGGTATAGCTCAGAGGTAGAATGCCCTGGGTTCAATCATAGGCAAACTCTTCTGAGACCTTAGATAAAAGAGTAGAAACTCCAATGGAGCAATGGAGAGGGTTAGGTGAGGGAAGAGGGGAAAGGAGACACGATGAAGGCAACTGTTCAAACAATACTCTGTGTGTATACAAAATCATCAATACCAATTTCAATTACATGTACGGGGAAGGGGAGGGAGTAGGGTAGGATCCAGAGGGAAACACACCAGATGTTGTGTGCATAATTACAATGCACCAAGTCGGGCGTGGTGGCGAGCTTGTAATCCCAGCATTTGGGAGGCTGAAACTGGAGGATCCGGGTTCGAAGCCAGCCTCAGCTACCTAGTGAGGCACTCTGCAACTTAGTGAGACCCAGTTTCAAAATAAAGAATAAAAAATAGGGCTGGGGGTAGAGCTCGGAGGTAGAATGCCCCTGAGTTCAATCCCCATTACCGCAAAAACAACAACAACAAATAATAATAATTACAATGCACCAATAAAAGTATATTAAAATAAAAATAAAAGAAAATACATGAGAGGAGAAGATTTCCCACTGGGTAACGAATCAAGGCAAAAGGACAGCAAGCACAGAAAGCAAGTTTTCTGCTTTGAAAACCAGCTCTGGATGAGCAAATCTTGTTTGTTTGTTTGTTTGTTTTCTTGCAGTGCTGGGGATTGAATGCAAGTACTTTACACACTTTACACTGCACTACTTCCCCAGTCTGAGTAAATCCTTTTTTTCTTTTTCTTTTTCTTTTTCTTTTCTTTTTTCTTTTTTTTTTTTTTTTTTTTTTTTTTTTTTTTTTTTTTTTTTTTTTTTTTTTTTTTTTTTTTTTTTTTTTTTTTTTTTTTTTTTTTTTTTTTTTTTTTTTTTTTTTTTTTTTTGTGGTACTGTGGACTGAACCTCGAGGCATTCTACCTCTGAGCTACATTCCTAGCTCTATTTTATTTTTTATTTTGAAACAGGGCCTCACTAAGTTGCTGAGGCTGGCCACAAACCTACCCCCTAAAAAATCAGGTGGTTTTTTTGTTTGTTTTGTTTTGTTTTTGCGGTACTGGGAATTGAACCCAGAGGCATTCTACCTTCGAGCTTCATCCCCAGCCCTATTTTTTATTCTTTTACTTTGAAACAGGATCTCACTAAGTTGTGGAGGGCCTCACTAAGTAGCTGAGGCTGGCCGGGAACCCGGATCCTCCTGTTTCAGCCTCCCAAGTACTGGGATTACAAACGTGCACCACCACGCCTGGCTAAAAATCAGGTTTTATATTATTTCTTAAGACATCAGATGAATGGATTACAAAACTGTAGTATATACACACAATGGAATTTTACTCAGCCATAAAGAATAAAATGTCATTTGCAGGAAAATGGATGGAACTTGAGATTATGCTAAGGAAGATGAGCCAGTCTCAGAAAGTGAACAGTTGTATGTTTTCCCTCATATGTGGAGGCTAGAGAGAAATTGGACAATTTATTAGTCAAGGAAATAAAGGGAACATTTATACTCTGTTTATATGTTGTGATAGTTTAATGTTAGGTTTTTTAAGTTTTTATTTATTTATTTCACGGTACTGGGGATTGAACCCAGGAGCATTCTACCTCTGAGCTATACCTCCAACCCTATTTTTTTTTTTTGAAACAGGGATTCACTAAGTAGCTGAGGCTGGCTGCAAACCTGCGATTCTCCCGTCTCAGCCTCCCAAGTACTGGAATTACAAGCGCCACCATGCCTGGCTTAATGTTAGTTTTAAATTATAATAGACTGTAATCCCAGTACTTGGGAGGCTGAGACAGGAGGATTGCAGGTTTGAGGCAAGCCTCAGCAACTTAATGAGATCATCAGGAACTCAGCAAAACCTTCTTTTTTTTTTTTTTTTTTTTTTTTTTTTGATCTTGGGTATTGAACCCAGGGGCATTCTACCTCCAAGCTACAATCCCAGCCTTTTTTATTTTCTGTTTTGAAACAGTGTCTTGCTAGGTTGCTGTGAGTCTTGCTACTTTGCTGAGGCTGTCCTCAAACCTGTAATCCTCCTGTCTCAGCCTCCCAAGTACAGGGATTACAGGCTTGTGTCACTACGACAGGCTAAGACCCTATTTATTTATTTATTGTGGTACTGAGGATTGAACCCAGGGGCATTTTACCTCCGAGCTACATCCCCAGTCCTATTTTTTATTCTTTCTTTCTTTCTTTCTTTCTTTCTTTCTTTCTTTCTTTCTTTCTTTCTCTTTTGCAGTACTGGGGATTGAACTCAGGGGCAGTCTACCTCCAAGCTACGCCCCAGCCCTATTTTTTATTCTTTATTTTGAAACAGGGTCTCACTAAGTTGAGGAATGCCTCACTAGGTAGCTGAGGCTGGCCGCGAACCCGGATCCTCAAGTCTCAGCCTCCCAAATGCTGGGATTACAAGCGTGCACTACCATGCCTGGCTATTCTTTATTTTTGAAACAGGGTTTCACTAAGTTGTGGAGAGCCTCACTAAGTAGTGAAGGCTGGCCATGAACCTGGATCCTCCAATCTCAGCCTCCCAAGTACTGGGATTACAAGTGTGTGCCACCATGCCCGGCTTAAGATCCTATTTAAAAATGAAAAATAAAAAGGCTAGAGGTGTAGCTTAGAGGTAGAATGCCCCTGGGAGATTCAATTTCGTGTATGAAGAAAAGAGAGAGAGAGAAAAAATTATAATAAATAAATAGAGTTAAGATCCAATCTCTAGTCCTAATAGTCCTAATACTCTTCATGCATTGTGTGTGTGTGTGTATGTGTGTGTGTGTGTGTGTGTGTGTGTGTGTTACTGGGAATTGAACCTAGAGGCACTCTACCTCTGAGCTACACCCCCAGCCCTATTTTTTTTATTGTTTATTTTGAAACAGGGTCTCACTATGTTGTAGAGGGCCTCATGTTGCTGAGGCTATCCTTGAACCTGAGATCCTCCTTCTCAGCCTCCCAAGTACTGGAATTACATGCATGCACCACCATGCCTGGTTCCTCATGCATTTTTAATTGGCATTAAATAAAAAGAATCTCACCACCATCGTCCATTGAATAAGAGAATATGCTTCCCAATCAGTGCAACAGTATCTTCTTGGTCACTAGGTAGGAATGCTTGGTGTATCACATGAAATATGATCCAGAGGCCACACCAGGTACACCCTGAAAGAGTGACTAGATTGACAAGTACCGTCCACCATACCCAATGGCTCAAAATGACAAAAGGAGGGAAAAAACAAAAGTGTGTTGGTTATTCAAAATGCACTTTTTATTCACTTTGACACAGATGAATTTTTACAGTTGAAAGAAAATAACTGATACACAATTTTGAGATTTTTTTTTTAGCAGCACCTGCAACAAGAGGATTGTAGAATACCTCAGGATAAAGTCAAGATGGCCGAGACAGGCACGAATAAACCTGCAATTCATCAATCTACTGAAGACATATGGAATCTGAGGCCCCCTGAAAGTTAGCCAATACATGACCATAAACTAAATAAATAGTTTGTATGATGTTTTAATGGACCATTGAAAAACACTATACTTCTAATTAGAAATATATTATTCGAAAATCTAGTGTTCATTAAAAAAAACACCTATTGAAAATATTGCACTGCACATTCTAGGGTACACAGTCAATTTCTAAACCTATATGCACAGTTCCTGGTACTCACAGATTTCAGCCTTTGGTGTTTGTAATCTTTCCCAGACAATATGTCAGTATCCACTGAGTGTGACTCACCCAAATGCCACTGTTTTTGTCAATTAATGTCAAGTACTTTCATTAAGCTATTGTGTAGTGATTTGGCAGAAAAAAATGGTATGGCTAAGAAGATAGGGGCTTCAGCTGACCTGCTGATAAAATTAACACTTTTCTTGGATGGACAGGATGCCTATGAATTTAATACCCATGTAACTTTTTTACTCAAATGACCACATGCCACTCTAAGAGACAAGGACTTTTGTGAGTTGATGGAGGTCTTTACGAAGGCCTGAGATCTACAAATAGAAACTATTATAAGCAGAGTGCAAGTAGAAAGAGAAGGCCCCAGGTCTCATGCACTTAAAAATAATTAGCATTTAACAGTTCTGACATACAGATTTTCACCCTAACATAATTGTAGCAAAATGATCAGAGGACTTGGAAACCAGTGCAGCTGGCTATAGGCATAGGCAGGATAGGAACCAATACTTAAGAGCTGTGGAGTCCTGGTTCTGGCTTTGACTTCCGGCATCAAAGGTGATTGGACAATGGGATCAAGACAATATCTTAATTGGGAATATTGGGCATGACTGAGTTGAAATACTGTCCTTTTCTTGTCTATGTGGCAAAAAAATCCCAGAGCTCTTAAAGCACATAAGGTCCCACGTGTAAGGCTGATTCCATATGTGGCTAACAATGGAGAGTTCTAGGCTGGATTTCTGTGAAAGCTCCCACTCCTCCCCTGGCCTAGGTCTCTTTTGGGGATCATTTCTAACTGTCCCTCACTACATTGGGTCACAATTTTTATCATGGATGTTTTAAAGTACAGAGTAAAAACTATGCAGTATAAACAGATCAACCACTATTCAGATGGCACAGTCATAATAGTCATAATACTGTACACGATTGGCAGTCATGTGAATCAAGAATTGTCAAACCATTTTTGTTTTCATGCATTGATTTACTTATTTGGTACTCGGGATTGAAATCAGGGGCATTCTACCTCCGAGCTACACTCCCAGCCCTTTTTATTTTTTAAACAGGGCCTCGCTGAACTGATGAGGCTGGCCTCAAACCTATGATCCTCTTATCTCAGCCTCCCAAGTACTGGGATTACAGGTGTGCGTTACCATATCCAGTTCATTTTTGCTTTTAGTATGGAATCTTTATAATGTTTATATCAGAGCTTTAGAATTGTTCCTGCCACCGTGCAAAAGCAAAAGGAAGAGCTACGTAGTTCAAGGCTGACCACAGAATGGTTTGAGAATTTTTAAAGTCCTTCTCCTTAGTCTTAGCTGTTCTCTTCAGACAAATCTAACCTTAACATGGCACTGACATAGTTTATAAATTCACAGAGCTGGAAGGGACCTTATACTAAACATGTAGCCGGTATAGAAATTCTTTTCATAGTATTTTAACAGATGATCATCCAGCAAATCTTTCCACTGGAAGGGAGCTCACTATTAAGGCAGTCTGTTCCACTGTTGGATAATTCTAATTATGAGAAATTCATTCCAACACAAGATTAAAATCTGCTCTTTTGTCACTTTCAATGTCCTAGTTTGGCTGGCTAAACATCCAGTAGTGCACCATACGAGAAACCAGTTCCTTCTACAATAAATATTTTAGTCAAGGAACCTTGTGAGAAAAGGCCTTTATCCTCCACTCATTTCCAAAGCCTTCTCTGTGAGCCAGTGTGGTAGACCGAAGGGCCATCTAAAGTGTAAGCAGAGAGCACTGCACCCAAAGCCATATGCTAAGCAGCATTGCTATATTGATAAGAGGTTGTCAGAGAAGCAACATCTTTATGCAGCGACTGTAGACTTAGGAAGAAAAAGCAGACCAACCATGTATTTGCAAGGGTGCTTGGCATATTTACGCATAATCCAGTCACTGGTATCCTGTGACTTCAAATACAAGGATTATAATCAATTTTCAGTGTCATTAGAGTATATCTTATTGAGATGGTATTTTTTGAAAAGCTCAGATGGGAGCAAACCATACGTAAGGATTGAAACTAGTCGATGTACATCATTATACTTTTATATTCCCAATCATCACAACCTCTTTCTAATTCAAGCTTCAAAATCCTTGTTTGTGTTATCATTTTGGTTATAACACAGTTCAGAGTCTTATTTGTTTTCCTTTGGCAGAAATGTAAGAAACTACTTGGCAAGAGGCCGATGGTGACATTTGCTAGTTGGTTAATGGAGCGCTTTAAGGGATAGCTGTAGCTCTTGAATTCCTTCATGCGGCTGGGTTCTAGGTTTCACCTGTGATTTTAAAAATGGTTAAATCTCTCAGGACTAAGACTTTCTGAAATGTCCCGAGACACACAAGAAGGGAAAATAGCAGAAATCACACGAAATATACTTGGCTCAATAAAGCTTTTTTTTTTTTTTTAAATCACTCTACAAGTTCAATTTGAAAGGCTCTGATGCCCAATCAGAACCTTACTCTCGTGAGCGCATGCATGCACTCTTAAAGGGACACAGTAATTCTTACACTGCTGACTGACCAATTTAGGGCACACTTTTTAGACACTCCCTACTTTTTTTTTTTTTTCTTTTTTGGTACCAGGGATTGAACCCAGGGGCATTCTCCCTCCGAGCTACACCCCCAGCCCTTTTTATTTTTTAAATTTTGAAACAGGGTCTCACTAAATTGCTGAGAGTCTCGCTAAATTGCTGAGGCTGTCCACGAACCTGTGATCCTCCTGTCTCAGCCTCCCAAAGTACTGGGATTACAGGCGTGCGCCACCACGCCCGGCTGAGGCTCCCTGTTTTTAACAACATGAAGAACCTGCTTTGGAGCCACTGTTCAAGTCAATGGTGTGACCTAACATGCAATGCTCCAGCTGTTCCTCCACAGCCAACACCTGCCTGACAGCTTCTTCAAAGGCCACTGTCACATTTGTATCATCTTTGGCACTTGTTTCTAAATATGGGTAATCCCCATTCTCCATGCACCAAGCTTGTGCCTCCTCAGTAGTCACTTGCCTATCCTCTTTGTCTACCTTGTTACCCAGAACTACAAAGGGGAAGTGCTCAGGGTCCTTCACATCCGCATAATAGATGAATTCTTTTTGCCAGTTACCCAGGTTCTCGAAGCTTTGCCGGTCATCCACGCTGAAGGTCAAGAGGCAGCAGTCGGCTCCCCTGTAGAAGGGTGTTCTAAGGCTCTTGAAGCGTTCTTGCCCTGCAGTGTCCCAGATCTGGAGGGTCACAAAGCGTCCATCTACCTCCAGATCGCGATTTAAAAATTCTACCCCTATGGTGTGAAAAGCTTGGGAGTCGAACTTATTGGTTACATAACGGTTCATAAGGGAGCTTTTCCCGACTCCACCATCTCCCAAGAGAATGACCTTTAAGAGCAGAGATTTCCCACTCATTGTTGCAGCACCAGACAGGGAAGAGTTTGCAACCAAGAGAACCTGAAAATAAACAAAAAGGCCGAGGGGAAACAGTTAAACCTGAAACGGAAACCAACTTTAGAGCAGATTTCTCTGAATCGCATTTTGCTTCTCTTGATTCACACTCATTAATGGGTACAGAACAGATGAAGAAATAAACCTCTTTTTGTATAAGGGAGAAAATAGGTCTTGGTTTTTTTTTTTTTTTTTTTTTTTTGGTATGTTGCCTGTGCCAGGAAAAATGGCTGCATGCCATGAATAAACCAAACCAACTAGCAGCAGATGGTCCTGTAATTTGGTTCAGCTCTGCCCCTATTCTAGGGGAGAGAGCCTAGAACAGGAAAGCCACTCAAATGTGTGTCCATATTAGCTTCCAGTTTGGAGAGTTCCAAATAAGAGGCAAATAGTATGAAATTGATTTGGGGCTTGAAGTCTGCTCCTGAGGGACCTAGGAATTATTGAGGAGAGAGAACTGGGTAAGCTGGATTCTTGATTCTGTCAGAAGTCGGGGTCAGCGGGGTTTGGTGGCGCACGCTTGTAATCCCAGCATTCTGGAGGCTGAGACCGGAGGATCCGGGTTCGCGGCCAGCCTCAGCTACCTAGTGAGGCACTCCGCAACTTAGTGAGACTCGGTTTCAAAATAAAGAATAAAAAATAGGGCTGGGGGTATAGCTCGGAGGTAGAATGCCCCTGGGTTCAATCCCCAGTACTGAGAAAAAAAAAATAATAAGTCTGGGTCAGAATTAGATTGGAGCCCGGAATACGGAGGAGAGAAAAATGTCAATTTTCTCAAGGCATTTAGCCCATTGTACTTGCATTGATATGGACACTCATAAACAATAGATCTTTTATTAATTTTTCTTCATGGAAGAATGGCACTTAAGTTGATGATAGGTGATTTATACCAATATAACAGGTATTACTAAGGAAGGAAATCAATCTCTCTTTCTCTCTTGTGGTACTGGGAATTGAACCCTGGGGCATTCTACCTCTGAGCTACACTCCCATCCCTCTTTATTTTTTATTTTTTTCAAAATAGGATGTCTCTAGGTTGCTGAGAGTCTCGATAAATTGTTGAGGCTGTTCTTGAACCTGCGATCCTCCAGTCTCAGCCTCCCAAGTACCCAAGTACTGGTATTACAGGTGTATACCACCACACCCAGCAAGAAAATCTTAAATACCTTTTTTTTTTCTTTTTCAGTACTGAGGATTGAACCCAGGGGCATTCTACCTCTGAACTATAGCCCCAGCCCTATTTTATTCTTTATTTTGAAACAGGGTCTCACTAAGTTGCAGAGGGCCTCACTAAGTAGCTGAGGCTGGCCATGAACCTACAAGCCTCCTGTCTCAGCCTCCCAAGTACTGGGATTACAAGTGTGTGCCACCACACTCAGCTATTAAATACCTTCTTAGTTTTTAGATTTAGATTCTAATTCCATATTAAAAACATATGAAAATTCATGATAAAATCTTAAGTGCTAGTAATTACACAGTACCTTTCTTGTTACCTCCACAAAATGTCTACACGTAGAATACCTAGAATATATCTTAAAAAAAAAAAAATCAAATGTTTACCGAACAAGTACCTTTTGCTATATTCTGTTAGGTAATTTCACACTAGGTCCTCTTGCATAAATATTACTCAGTTAATATCAATTAGTGATATTAACTGAGTAATATTTATGCAAGAGATTCAAAGGGATGAAAACTAATCTCAAATCAAAGGAGTACATGCAAAAGGGCTTCAGGAAGAACACACATTTAAAATGCAATTTAAAAACTCAGTAGTCCTAAAATTATTTTTGAATGCATGTGTACTAACTATATATTTTTATAAATATTCATTTTAAGAGATCAAATTTTAAAATACCAAAATTCATAGCATATTCCCATGAAATACCTACCCAATCAGATTTTTGTCAATATTAATCTTTTTCTTTTTCCTGTTGTTGCTTTATTCTTTCTTTATAGGGTTCTAAAATAGAATAGAAAACATTATTTTTAAAATACATGTGTAATCAAATAAACGTAAAAACACATTCAAATCAGGGAAAAAAAAACCCAGACCAACCTCAACCTACAGAGAGCATGGTTTTCATAAATAGTATTTCAGAATGCTACAGATGTTTAACCTGAGCAAAATAATTTTGTTGCCAAAACTTTAACTTGTCCTAATCTGAGTATAATTTATGTGTGTGTGTGTGTGTGTGTGTGTGTGTGTGTGTGTGTGTGTGTGTGTTACTGGGGATTGAACTCAGGGGTGGAATTCTACCTCTGAGTTTTATTCCCAGCCCTATTTTATTTTTTATTTTGAAAAAGGGTCTCACTAAGTTGCTGAGGGTCTTGCTAAATTGCTGAGGCTGACTACAAACCTGCAGTCTTCCTGTCTCAGCCTCCCAAGTCCTGGGATTACAGATGGGCACCACCATGCCCAGCTTTTATATGTTGTCTTTCCATTCAAAGTAAAAGTGAATCAAAGAATAGCTGATATTCACAGAAAGGTGATATTCAGGAAAAAGAAAGCCTAGAGGAATCTAGGATATGTTGAAATATTAAGACAGAAGTGAAACTTCTTCCCTTTACACCTACCAACATTCTCATCTCCAAAAGAGTTATTAGTGTGCTCACCAATCTGCCTCCAGGTTATTGCTGCAATTGACTCCACACGATCAAAGTAGAAGGTGAAATTATGTCTGTGGGCTTCCTGTTTACAATATATTCTCTAGGCTAATTATTTTATTCATTAATTCATGTCACCTGTTTCAAACACAGGTTTTAATATTTACTTGGCCTTATTTAATTCAACCATATCTTCATTTAATGTTTTAGTTAATTATGGAAAGAGTTTTATTGAAGCAACATCAAGAGTAATGGCTCAAGAAGAAAAACAGTTCTTAGATCTGTTAAGGGTTCTTTCTTACTGAGGAATACAAAAGCTTTAAAAAAAAAGTCTCTGGGATAAGCCAGTGTAGTGATGCTTGCCTGTAATTTCAGTACTTGGGAAGCTGAGACGGTAGGATTGCAGGTTCGAGACCAGCCTCAGCAACTTAGTGAGACTCTCAGCAATTTAGTAAGACCTTGTTTCAAAATAAAAACTTAAAAAGGTCTGGGTGTATAGGTAAGAGGTAGATCACTCCTTGGTTTAATCCCTAGCACCACACATACAAAAATTCTATGAGGCCATTTTTTTTTCCAAAATAATCTCGGATTTATTAGATGTGTAAATCAGTAACTACAAATTTGAATAATATCTCTTAAACTGACAGGCTTTATCCTCCTTCTTGCATTCTTCTATACAGAATTCTCATTTCCTACAATTCCTGAGTCTTTGTCTAATTTTTTTCTGCTTTCAAATTGGTATTATTGGAACAAATTCAAATAACAAGCATTTCTTGAAATGAAGGTGAAACAAGTGTTAGCACACTTTTCTCCCTCCCTCCCTCCCTTTCTTCCTTCCTTCCTCCCCACCTCCCTCCCTTTCTTCTTCCCTTTGTGCTGGAGAGCCAAAATGAGCTTCGCATAGGCTAGGCAAGTGTTCTACCACTGAGCCACACCCCCAGCTCACACTTCTTTATTTTTTATATTGGTCTGCGGGATAATTTTACAATGTAGAACTCTTGAACTCTCATTTTAAAAGGCGATAAAAGAAAGTACAAACTTGGGCACAACACTGATGGCTAATATTAGCGGTACATGCCAAACGAGTTTTCTGAAGTTTCCAGCAAACAGGTGTTCACATCATTAAATGACTCACTAACCCCACTTGCCCAGCTGCAGATAAAATCGGTTGATGGGTCAAGGGCTGAGAGAACATGGAGACCAAATGCTCAGCTCCAGGAACAATGCTGAAGTATTAATAACTATCTGAGATAATGCTCCAGTTGCTTGTGCCTTCCCTATTTGGTTATGTGCACACATAACTTCTGGGCATATAGGCTCTGTGCCAGGGGAAGAGGAGGAAAAGCAATGTGGTTCAGTGTCAAGAGCATTGGCTGGCAGCAATCAGAATATCAGGGGTTTCCTTGCTGCTATACCATTAATTTTATGAACTTGGGCAGGTTGTTGGATCTTTTTTCTGTTTCAATATCTTACTATATAAAAACCAAGCAGAGCCAGGCATGGTGGTACATACCTCTAACCCCAGTACTTGGGAGGCTGAGACAGGAGGATTACAGGTTCACAGCCAGTCTCAGCAACTTATCGAGGCCTTCTGCGACTTAGTGAGACCCTGTTTCAAAATAAAAAAATAAAAAAGGGCCGGGGTGTAGCTCAGAGTAGAATGCCCTTGAGTTCAACCCTCAGCACCTCAAGAATAAAAATAAAAACAGAACAGATAAGACCTTCCTTACTTAACTCATAGGATTTGGAGAATAACTTAAGAAGTTTGTAGAGATTTGTAAGCATTTCTTGAAAAAATTGGCTTGAGTTGTTTTTTGTTTTTGTTTTTGTTTTTTTCAGTACCGGGGATTGAACCCAGGGGCATTCTACCTCTGAGATACGAACCCCCCCAGTCCTATTTTTTATTCTTTAGTTTGAAACAGGGTCTCACTAAGTTGAGGAGAGCCTCACTAAGTAGCTGAAGCTGGTGAACCCGCATCCTCCTGTCTCCTGTCTCAGCCTCCCAAGTACTGGGATTACAAGCATGAGCCACCATGCCCGGCTCTGGCTTGAGGTTTTTGTTCCTCTTGCTCCTCCATCTCCTTCGTGTGTGGGGGAGGGGAGGGGGGAGAGAAAGCGAGTGCTACTAGGGGTTGAACCCAGGGTTATTCTACCTCCAAGCTATACCCTCAGCACTTTTTATTTTTGCTTGGAAACAGGGTCTTACTAGGTTGTTGAGAGTCTCACTATGTTGCTGAGACTGGCTTCAAACCTACGTGCACCACCGTGCCCAGGTCTCCATCTTTTTTCATTCCCTGGTGGGAGCTTGTGCCTCAGCATTAATTCTTCTCAGAAAGGGCCTGCTAGTGGGTGGATAACAATTCTTTCTTTTCTCTTTCTTCCATATCTAAGAAAGTCTTGTGGCCCCCCCCCCAAATCTTGAACATCTGCAGGACCTTAACGATCTTCTAGTCTAATTCTGCTACTGATGTTTTGTTTTGTTTTGTTTTGTTTTTTTTTTTTTGCGGTACTGGGGATTGAACTCAGGGGCATTCTACCTCCGAGCTATACCCCCAGACCTATTTTTTATTCTTTATTTTGAAACCGAGTCTCACTAAGTTGCGGAGTGCCTCACTAGGTAGCTGAGGCTGGCCGCGAACCCGGATCCTCCGGTCTCAGCCTCCCGAATGCTGGGATTACAAGCGTGAGC
>PVLC010025180.1:0-23890 GCA_004027655.1 Graphiurus murinus
GCGTGGTGGCGCACGCTTGTAATCCCAGCATTCGGGAGGCTGAGACCGGAGGATCCGGGTTCGCCGCCAGCCTCAGCTATCTAGTGAGGCACTCCGCAACTTAGTGAGACCCGGTTTCAAAATAAAGTTAAAAATAGGGCTGGGGGTATAGCTCGGAGGTAGAATGCCCCCGAGTTCAATCCCCAGTACCGCAAAAAAAAAAAAAATAAATAAATAAAATAAAATAAAAAATCCCAATACCTTGAAAAAGTATACTTTAACCTAAAAATTTTGTACCAGGATTTTTTGGAGAGGAGAGCCTAAGCTTGAATGGTTTCAAACCACATTAAATAAAGATATTCTCAGGAACTGCACCTAAATGGCAGGTGTATCTCTGTGGGAGTGTGTTTGACTTAACATGTTACCTTTTCAAAAAGCCCAAGCATGTTAAATTTGCATATGTTAGGCTTTGGGAAATTAGGATAATACATTGAAGTAACCTTCAATGGATCTAAGAATTCAAAATAATAGATAAGAAAAATGACATTTGTTTTGGAAAATGTTTGTTGATTTTTTTTTATTGGTGCATTATAGTCATACATCTTTGTTAGGTACAAGCTGGTAGAGGCATACGTGCACACATCTCTCATTTAACCCTTCCCAGGTTCCTGCCCCATTCCCTCCCCCACCCAGCTTTTCAAGTTCAGTTTAGTGATTGACTTTGACATGTTTGTGAAAGTACATCATGTGCATTAGGGTGCCCCCCCATCACCTTCAGTTAAGTCACTTTTGTTTATCTAAGGTTTCCCCTTCATCTAGAGTCTCTCATAACCCACTTTCTCCATAACTTCCACATATTAGGGAGAACATATGGTTTTTTATTTTTTGTGACCGACTAATCTCACTTTACATAATGTTTTCCAGTTCCATCCATTTCCCTGCAAATGACATGATTTTGTTCTTCTTTATGGCTGCATAAAATTCCATTGTGTACATATCCCATAGTTTTGTAATCCATTCATCTGTTATGGACATCTTAGCTGTTTCCATAGTTTGGCAATTGTGAATTGTGCAGCTATAAACATAGATACACATGCATTGGTCTGATCGTTTGGTTTCCATTCTTTTGGGTAGATACCCAGAAATGGTATTGCTGGGTCATAAGGTAGGTTCATTCTCCATCTGGGGATTCTCCATATTGTTTTCCAAAGTGGTTGCACTAATCTGCAATCCCACCAACAATGTATTAGGGTTCCTACTTCTCCACATCCTTTCCAATTATTTAATAGTATGTTTTAAATTTATTTTACTTTTAAAATTCAAACATGAAATTTTCCAAGAAGGAAGTATTCAGTGAAGAGGAGGTAGAAGTAAATGACAAAAAGAAAGCAGTAGAGGGAATACCATTTGTAGGAGTGAGGCATGCAAAATCATGGAGGAAGTATCTCAGAATATTTTTCTTTGACAGTATCAGTAACTTAAATCCTAGGCAATCAGACTTCTAAAAAGGAGCATTTTAAGAGCTTACACCAACAGATTGAAGTGTGGTTGTTGCTTTTTGAATTTTCATTCACTGAAAATTCATCTTTAAGTCTGTTTCTCATTTCTCAGTTGTTGGAGATATGGAGTATTCTTTTTAATAATTAGCAATCAGATTTCTTCAAAAGGAAAAAATTTCCTTGCAAGAATTTTTTTTTTAATTTGCTGATTAAAGAGCACTGGCTCCTGGTAAGACTGTTGTAGATTACTTGGCAGCACACATCTTTATTCATGAACAGTCTCTGAAATTCAGATTTGCATGTATTTAATGTAATTTTTCTTCAAAGTGAATGAAGTTATTTAAAAATGATAATAAATATCCCACATTTAGTCCTTTGAACAAGTAAAATAGTTACAAGTTATTGTCCTTGAAAACTTCTTTGCTTAGAAAAGCTTATTGGCTATCATCTAAATGCTACTCTTTGGATAAAAATATTAAACATAATTCTATTAAATCCTAGCTGTTTGTTTTGTAGAAATTGATAAGCTGATCTTAAAATTCATTTGGAAATACTGGAAACCCAGAATAGCCGAAACAATCCTGAAAAATAAAAGCAAAGTTGGAAGATGCTTACTTCCCAATTTCCAAACTTACTTCAAAGCTACAGTAATCAAGACTAGCATCAAATGGAATGACAATAAACATATAAATCAATGGAATAGGATTGAGAGTCCAGAAATAAAGTTGTACATTTCTGTTCAACTAATTTTGCCAAAGGTTCCAAGATAATTCAATTGGGAAAACTGGACATTCACATGGAAAAGAATGAATTTGAATCCCTGCTTCATACCTGATATAAAAATTAACACAAAATTGATTGCAGGCTTGGATGTAAGGGCTAAAACTATAAAACTCTTAGAAGAAAACATAAAGGTGAGTTCTTGTGACCATGGGTTAGACAATAATTTCTTAGATATGAAACTAAAAGAACAAATAGATTAATTGAATGTTATCAAAATCTTAAAAGTTTGTATTTCAAAGGACAGCATCAACAAAGTCAAAACACAATTCACAGGTTGGGAGAAAATGTTTGTAAATCATATATATCTGATAAGGATTTGATATCCAGAATATATGAATATATATATTTATATTACAACTCAACAATAAAAAGACAAATAACCCAATTTTAAAGGAAGCAAAGGATTTGAATAGACATTTCTCCAAAGAAAGTACATAAATGGTTGATAAGCACATGCAAAGATTCTTAGCTTCATTACTTATTAGGCAATGCAGGGAGATACCACTTCATAAACATCAGACTGTGATCAAAAAGGTCAACAAAAATGTGTTGGTGAAGATGTAGAGAAATTGGAACTCCCATACATTGTTGGTGGGAATGTAAAATGATGTAACTATTCTGGAAAACTATTTGGCAATCTTTCATTATATTAAACAGAGAGTTGCATATGTCCCTGAAATTTTACTACTATATCAAGAGAGTTGAAAACATGTCCAAAGATTTGCTTATGAATGTTCATAGCAATGTTATTCAGAATAGCCAAAAAGTGGAATTAAGCTGGGCATGGTGATGCACACCCATAATTCCAGCTATTCAGGAGGCTAAGGCAGAAGGATCACCTTGAGCAATATAGCAAGAGCCTGCCTTAAAAGGAGGGGTGGGGGGCACTGGGAATGTAGCTCAGTGGCAGAGAATCCCTGAGTTCAAGCCGCAGTACTGAGAAAAAAAGGGTGAATCAACCTAAATATTCATCAACTTGTAAATGGAGAAACAAAATGTGGTACATCCATAAAATGTGTTATTATTTGTTCATGAAAATAAATGGAATGCTTGCTGGGCTTGGTGGCGCATGCTTGTTATCCCAGTATTTGGGAGGCTGAGCAGGAGGATGGCAGGTTCAAGGCCAGCCTCAGCTACTTAGTGAGGCCTTCTGCAATTTAGAGAGACCCTGTTTCAAAATAAAGAATGAGAAAATAGGGCTGGGGGTATAGCTCAGAGGTAGAATACTCCCGGGTTGGTTTAATCCTCAGTACCACCAAAAAAAAAAAAAAAAAACTGGAATGCTCATACATTCTACAACATTGATTGATGAACTTTGAAATCATCATAAGTGAAAGAAACCAGATATAAAGCCACATAGTCTATGATTCCAGTTATTATTAAATGTCCAGAATAGGCAACTCC
Source organism: Graphiurus murinus (assembly GCA_004027655.1). Classification (NCBI taxonomy): domain Eukaryota; kingdom Metazoa; phylum Chordata; class Mammalia; order Rodentia; family Gliridae; genus Graphiurus; species Graphiurus murinus. The sequence goes on from PVLC010025180.1 coordinate 3,666, forward strand.
ACAGAGATAGAAGACAGATTAGTGGTTAAGGGACTAAGTGGCAGAAAGAATAAGATAGAACTGCTAATAGATAAAGATTTCCTTAGGGTATGAAAAGAAAATGTTTTGAAATTCAATATTGGTAAGAGTGTATACCAATACCATTAAATTGAACACTTAACGAAAAAACAAAACAAAAACCCTTATGGTATGAGGATTATATCTCAATAAAAGCAAAAGCCCAAAAGACCTTTAGGGGACAGTTGAGGAAACTTAGACACAGATTACATATTAGATGATATTGGTAATAAGTGACAATTTTATTAGGGTTAAAAGAATATGGCTATAAAAGAAGAATGCCCCCCCTTTTTGTGGTACTGGGGGTTGAACCCAGGAGAGTTCTACCTTTGAGCTACACACCCACCCCTATTTTATTTTTTATTATGAAACAGGGTTGAGTTGCGGAGGGTCTCAGTAAGTTACTAAAGCTGACTTTGAACCTAAGATCCTCCTATCTCAGGCTCAAGTACTGGGATTACAGGTATATGCCACCATGCCCAGATATGAATGCCATTATTTTTAACTGATGCACTCTGAAATATTTAAGGATAAAGTTTATGATGTTTGCAACATTTTCAAATGGCTCAGCAAAAACCAAATATTTTTATACAAGTAGAGATAAAACAAAGCTAACATACTAACAATGGTTCAGTTTATGTGATGGGCATCTTCTTTCAATTTTAGTAGAAGTGAAAAATTTTTCATAGCATAAAATTGGGGGGAAAAGAAAAAATATTAAGTCCACTAAAGTTTCATCATTTGTCATAGCAGATACCTTCCTTATCTCCCTCATGGGTTGGTGGTTAAGAATCAGTTTGTAAAATACTGTACATATGTTAATAATTATATGTATGTGTGTGTGTGTGTGTAATACTGGAGGTTGAACCCAGGGGCATTCTACCTCTGAGCTATACCCCTAGCCCTATTTTTTTTCAAACAGTCTCGTTAGGTTGCTGAGAGTCTCACAAAGTTGCCGGAGGCTGGCCTTGAACTTGTGATCCTCCAGTCTCAGCCTCCCAAGTATTGAAATTACAGGTGCACACCATCACGTCAAGCAATAATTCCTATTTTAAAACTGCATTTTTGGAGATTGGGGTTTCAATCACCAACAAATTGTGACAAATACAAAACCATTATTTTAGGATAAATCAAATTTCTCCCTCATTCTGTGATTTTATAAATATAAGATATGCTTTACTTTTATATCTAAATTATTGCTAGAAAAATTTTAGGGGCATTTAGGTGATGAATAGTTAACACCTATTATTTTGATAGCCACCTTTATTTTCCAGGCTCTTGGGAAAAAATGCCTCAGGACAGACTTCAGAAAATAAAAAAGAAGCATCAGACTTGGATAGAAATACATCCTGGGATTCTTGAGTGGAAGAGTGCAATAAGTATGAGACATCTTGTAAATAGGATTGATGAGCTTACTGAATTAGGAACTACTGAGAATAGATACAGCTTAAGCAAAATATTGTATAAATAAACCTCCTTAAACTGAGAACGTGGCTTTCTGGGTCCTCAGGCCTTGGGGGACTGCTTATCCTGAATCCTGTCATCCTGCCAGACTACCTACTTTCTAGCCCACCCAACCACAAAACTTTCTCCTGGGAAGGAAGCTTTGTGTCTCTGTAGACAGCCTATTGGTATGACAAAGGGACATTCACAACAAGAGGGGTTTATCCTTTTTGATAAGGAAGAAGGACCATGGAGACCTTGTAATATCCCAACTGCATTAATAGGACGTGAATATACAAATATACACACATTTGGTGCTTTAGCTACTTCCCCATTCACTGACTGATACTGCATGGAAGTTCCATGACAGCAAGTTGGTTTGGGGTTTTGTTTTGGTTGCGGTGCCAGGGACTGAATCTTGGGCCTTAGGCATGCTCACCCTGTACACTACTGCTAAGCTATTCCCTCATCCCAAGTCCCATCTATCTTATTCATCTCTCTATCCCACCTGATATATAACAGGTGCTAAATTAATACTGGTTAAATGAATGACCATTATTGATTGGCACCTGTATACCATACTCTGTGTTGGGTATCTGTATTACTAGAATAAATAAGACGTGATTGCAGCACTCAAGTAAGTTTCAAACATTTGAGGAAAACAACCACAGACTATCATAATATTGCAAGTGCAGTGGGAGGGACATGTACTGGTAGTGGGAGATCACAGAGGAAAACTTTCCAAAGCTGCAATCCATCATTGTAGTAGTACTTTCAGTGACCGCAGTGATGGCTTGTTTTGTTGAGGAAGTGCCTTCTCTAACAGTTAGTGTAATTGAGGTGAGCCTAACCAATGTCTACTCTCATGTGTACATGTTGAGTAGTTACAAAAAACAAAATCACAGCAAAAACAAACAAAAACCCTCCTGGAATTATCCTCTGCTAACTTGTCTGACGTTAGCTCCTGGTGAGGCTCAGATCTCTTCTGCAAAATGTTTTTTTCTAGCCAATTCTGCTCAGATTGAACTTCCATTTACATACTCTGTCTTTGTCTAACTAATCTGTGCTATCAGACTTATTGCTCTGCATTGTTTTTTTGTTTTGTTTTGTTTTGTTTTTGTGGTACTGGGGATTGAACTCAGGGACGTTTTACCTTCGAGCTATATCCCCAGCCCCATTTTTTATTCTTTATTTTGAAACCAGGTCTCACTAAATTGCTGAGTGCCTCACTAGGTAGCTGAGGTTGGACAGGAACCCGGATCCTCTGGTCTCAGCCTCCCGAATGCTGGGATTACAAGCGTGCGCCACCACGCCCGGCCCCATTGTTTTTATTTTCTATGATGGCTCATGACCTAATTAGTTGTTACCCAGCTCTCCTTTTTTCTTTTTATTAACTCAAGGCCCTCTGGAAATCTTTTTTTATGACAATTCTTTCTAATTCCTTCTATGAAGTGGCAGGGGCCCTTCTAGTTTCCCCTTGACACAGGTTACTGAATAGTCCAGTGACAGGCTGATGAGTCAGAGATGGACAGAAAGGCAGGACTTGGCCAGTTTGAGCTTGTTCTAAGCTCCTGCCCCTTGACTTTCCTTCGTGATTTGTGTTCTTGTTCTTCATTCATTCCATTCCTAAAACATATACAAATAGGATCTGATACTCATTCATACAAATGATTGATTAGATTTAAAATGTTTCCCTTCCTTAGGTTTATTACAGTTCAATAATAGAGGAAAGTCTTAAACTAAGGAGCAAAATGCAAATCATGGAGTTTCAAGCATTGCCCTGAATGAGAAGGAGGTATTTTCTGGCCAGCTTGGTTTCCTCACCCATCTCAGCACCCTGCTTAACTCAGATCTAAAGTTGGCATGCTCCCTGGGAGTCACTAGATCGCACCTGAAGTTGGCACTGGCTCTTGCCTACTTGGTGACTACTTGATATTTATGCGAAATTAAGTGGTAATTTTATTTCCCGTTTCTTGTACTAAGATTCCCAGTGCACCAACTCCATATAACAGGTTTCCACCAATAATTAGCACTCAGTAGGAAATCAAACACAAGGGACTGTAGAGCCCAGAGAAAAGGCCTCTCTCCTCTGAGTGATTTTTGTCTGTTTGTTATGGTACTGGGGACAAGCCCAAGGTCTCATGCATGCTAGGCAAGTGCTCTACCATTGAGCTAAGATATGTTGACATATCTTTCAACAGGGAGGCCTGGCAGGAAGGACCGAAAGGCTTAATGTACTACTTTCCAACCTCTGCTTGGGATAAATTGGGTAAGCATTGAGAGTCACCAGAATCCGGTTTGCTAGCCATCTCAAGAAAGCAGCTTATGAGTTTAACATGAATTTAGAGATACTCTTCAAGGAAAACCAGGAAGCACTAGTGTCTTTCTGATTTACAGCTGCAAGAGCAGACCATGCATGTATTTCAGATGATGTGATCATGTTCTGTGAAACTCAACAACTCTAGTATGAACTCTGTGTAGATCATTTACTGACTCCTGAAAATAAAGACATCAGGTTATGCATGTTTCTTTCTCTGAGTGCATAACAGAAAGACACCATAGGTGGCTCTGGATGTATCAGCTGAAATACTGTTATCAAGCATACATGGTAAGTAGGGCCACTATGTAAGTTCACTTGGATTCAGGTAATAAATAGAAGTGTTCAAAGACAGTAAATTGAAATCATAGGTAAAAACTACCAAATGTCACAGCTCGTTCTTGAAAGTTTCTGTGTGGGATATTGCATTTTAGAGGAAACCCATGCCTCAGAATAGTTGTTTAATTATAATAACATGGATATTTCATGTGTCAATTTGTTTCAAATAATACTGCTTTACATATGTATAGTGTTTTAGTCTGTGTATGTCAGTATACCACAATGATTATGAATAGTAACATTGCTAATATTGACATTGCAAACTTATTCAAGGTCACACACAAGCTCTGTGGCTTAGGATAAGTCTCTAAGCCTTTCCATTCCTCAGTTTCTTCATCAGTAAGATGGAGATATGAACGGTAGCTACCTCATAAGACTGTTGTGAGGACTGAGTTGTCACATAAAACACTTAAAATAGTGTCTGACAAAGAGTAAAACCTCTACAAATATTAGCTCTTCTTTTTCATTTGTTATGATAATAAATTTTGCAGTGTTAAAATATATTAGTGTGGTTGCCAAGAATAGAAAGAGAGGCAATGTGCTGACTCGGGGAACCTAAGGGAAGGTTGGACAACCAAAATTGTGGGAAAGACCCAGGTGCAGCTGGTGTTCAGGAACTCTGGAATCAGGACTTGGATGACCCTAGGATATGCTCTTTGTTTTTCATTTCTGCCTTTTTTGAGATCAACCCAATTTGCCTCTCTGCAGACCTGCTCACTGATGAGGGATTAACTGCTTCTTTATCTGTTCCCAAGTTTTAAATCCTGGAAAGGAATCCTGACTTGTGGAGATTTGTAGCGAATGATAGATGGAGGGCAGGAAGGAGAGTTAATAACAACATTCTATTAGCATCCCATGATTATGGTGGTGGAGGGTGTGAGGGAAGTTGGAAAGCAGTAGGGTTGGTGGGAGTGGGAAGTTGCTATTCACTACAACAGGAAAGATGTTTAATTTTTTTAAATTGTTATAGTCTACATACCATAAATTCACCCTTTTAACATATATAATTCAGTGTATTTTAGTGTATTCATAAGGTTGTATAATCAACACTGTTATCTAATTCTAGAACGTGTGTCTCACTCCCCAAAGATACCTCCTACCCATTAGCAGCCTCTCGTCACTGCCCTCTCCCTGAGTCCCTGCTAAACACTAATCTGTTTTCCGTTCCTATGGGTTTGCCTATCTGCACATTTCCTACAAATGGACACATACAGTGTATAACCTCTTGTGTCTGACTTCTTTTACTAGCTTCCTTTACTTAGCATTATGGTGTTTTCAAAGTTCATCCATAAGCCAGGCGTGGTGGTGCAAGCCATTAATCCCAGAATGTGGGAGCTGAGACAGGAGGCTCACAGGTTTGCAGCCAGCCTCAGCAACTGAGTGAGGCCCTGTTTCAAAACAAAAAGTAAAATAGGGCTGGGGATGTAGCTCAGAAGTAGAATGTCTCTGGGTTCAATCTCCAGTGCCAAACAAACAAACAAAAGAAGTTCATCCATGTTTTAGTATGGATCAGAACTTTTTTTTTTTTTTTACTTTTTATAGCTGAATAATAATCAATTTATTTGATATACCACATTCTGTTATTGATCAGTCAATGGATATTTGGGTTGACTTCACTATTTACTTTTATGAATAATGCTAATATGAACATTCATTTGTAAATTTTAGTGTCAATATATGTTTTCAACTCTTTTTTTTCACGGTACTGGGGATTGAACTCAGGAGCATTCTACCTCTGAGCTACATCCCCAGCCCTATTTTTCATTCTTTATTTTTTTTGAAACAGGGTCTCACTAAGTTGCAGAGGGCCTCACTAGGTAGCTGAGGCTGGCCACGAACCCAGATCCTCCAGTCTCAGCCTCCCAAATGCTGGGATTACAAGCGTGCGCCACCACGCCTGGCTCAACACTTTTTAATATACTCCTAGGAGTAGAATTGCTGGAACATACGGTAGCTATGTTAACCTTGAGGAACTACTGAACTATTTCCAAATAAGTTGAACAAGTTTACATTTTCACCAGCAATACATACGGATTCCAGTTTCTCCACATTTTTTTTTTTTTAAGAGCCATCCTAATGTACATGAAGAGGTATCTCATTGCAGTTTTGGTTTGTTTATTTGTGGGATCTGGGAGTTGAACATAGGGATATTCTACCTCCAAGCAACACTCAGCCCTTTTTATTTTTTATTTTGAAACAAAGTCCGTTAAGTTGCTGAGGCTGGCCTCAAATCTGTGATCCTCCTGTCTTGGCCTCCCAAGTACTGGAATTACAGGCGTGTGCTACCACATCTGGCTTCATTATAGTTTTGACATGCATTTCACTAATGACTGATGAAGCTAAGAATCTTTTCATAACCCAGGCATGGTGATGCACACCTGTAATTCCAGTACTTGGGAGGCTGAAACAGGAGGGTCACAGGTTCAAGGAGAGCCTCAGCAACCTAGTGAGACTCTGTTTCACTAGGTTTCAAAATTAAAAAAAAAAAAAAAAATACGGCTGGGGTGTAGCTCAGAGGTAGAATGCCCCTGGGTTCAATCTGCAGTACCACACACACAACAAAAAAATCTTTTCATGTACTTATTGACCATTTATATATTTTCATATATTCTGGATACTAAATTCTTTTTTTTTTCTGGTAGTGGGGATTGAACCCAGGGGCATTCTACCTCCGAGCTACACCCCCAGCCCTATTTTTATTCTTTATTTTGAAACACTAAGTTGCAGAGGGTCTCACTAAGTAGCTGAGGCTGGCCGAGAACCCGGATCCTCCTGTCTCAGCCTCCCAAGTACTGGGATTACAAGTGTGTGCCACCACACCCAGCTCTAAATTCTTTTTAGATATATGATTTGCAAATATTTTCACCCATCCTGTGAGTTATATTTTCACTTTATTGACACTATTCTTTGAAACACACATTTTTAATTTTGATAATATTCAATTTACTTTTATTTTCTGTTTTTTTTTTCTAAAAATGATTGCCTGATCCTAGGTAATAAAGATTTATGTCTATGTTTTCTTCTAAGAGTTTTGTAGTTTTAGCCTTTATATTTAGGTTTCATGATCCATTTTGTGCTAATTTTTGTACATGATGTGATGTGTATGGTATGAGGTTTAACTTCATTTTTTCTCATATGAATATTCAGCTGCCCCAGTGCTATTTGTTGAGAAAAAATGATTCATTCCCCCCATTGAATTGTCTTAGCATTCTTGTGAAAAATCAATTGACCATAAATGCATGAGTTTATTTCTGCACATTCAATTCTATTCTTTTGATCTATACATCTAGACAGGATCAAACCCCTGATGACCATAATTTCATAATTAGATTTGAGATGCGAATTCTGCATTTTCAATTCTGTTTTTCTTCTTAAATTTTTTTTGAAGCCAGCTGAGGTTTTGATAAGTATTATGTTAGATCTGTACATTAACTGAATCTGATTTGCCATTTTAACAATATTGTGTCCCAATCATGATCACAGAATGTCTTGCCCTTTATATAGGTCTTTTTTTTTTTTTTTTTTTTTTTTTTTTTTTTTTTTGCGGTACTGGGGATTGAACTCAGGGGCATTCTGCCTCTGAGCTACACCCCCAGCCCTATTTTTTATTCTTTATTTTGAAACTGAGTCTCACTAAGTTGCGGAGTACCTCACTAGGTAGCTGAGGCTGGCCACGAACCCGGATCCTCCGGTCTCAGCCTCCCGAATGCTAGGATTACAAGCGTGCGCCACCACGCTCGGCGTTATATAGGTCTTATTTTAATCCTGTCAACAGTATTTTGTAGCTTGTAATACACAATTCTTATTCCTTGTTGGTTATATTTATTCCTAAATTTATTTTTCTGATGCTAATGTAAATAGAATTATTTTCTTAATTTCTTTTTTAGATTATTAATTTACTAGAAATATGATTTTTTTGTATTTTTGTATATTGATCTTATATCCTGAAACCTTATTGACCTTATTAGCTATAATAGTTTTGTTTCTGTTTTCCATGTGTGGGTTCCTCAGAATTTTCTGTACATAAGATAATGCCATCTGTATGATGTAGAATAGGGATTTTTTTTTCAGCACTGGGGATTGAACCCTGGGACATTCTACCTCTGAGCTACACCCCCAGCCCTATTTTTTATTCTTTATTTTGAAACAGGGTCTCACTATGTTCCAGAGGGCCAGTAGCTGAGGCTGATCTTGAACCTGCCATCCTCCTGTCTCAGCCTACCAAGTATAGAGATTAAAAGCTTGCACTACCACACTTGACTTAGAGATAGTTTTAAAATCTGGATGTTCTTTATTTCTTTTTCTTGCCTAATTCCCATGATAGGATAGATTATTCACCACATTTTAAAGGTGTATACACTGAGATTCAAATAAATCATATAATTCATAAGATTTTCTTCTTCTTGGGTAGCTTGAATTTTGATTCTGGTTCTGATAATAACTTTTTGAGTGTCTTGTTACTTTCCTAGACCTCAGTTTCCCATCTGAAAACTTTCTGCATTGAGCAAAGCAAATTAATAAACAATGACAAATAATGACATGTCCTATGAAGATATGAACAGGGTGCAGAGACAAAGCATTATGCCAACACAGGAAAACATCTACATTAGACAAAATTGTTAGAACAGGACTCTCTGAGGTGACATTTAAATACAACCTGAAGTTTGAGAAGGAAGCTTTCATCTAAAGATTTTTTTCAGGAATTTGTGAAAAATAGCCTTTGTGACAGCTCAAAAGGCAGGAAGAAACTTGTTTATTTCCACCTCTAAAGTGAAGCTCAGCTAGGCAGGGTGGCACATAGCTGTAGTCCCTGCACTTGGGAGGCTGAGATAAGAGGATGGCAGCCTTCAACAAGTAGTAAGACTCTCATCAATCTAGCGAGACCCTGTTGTCAAATAAGAAATAAAATTCACACAAAGTGAAGCTCAGAGGATAAACTGCCACACACACACACACACACACACACACACATACACACACACACACACACACACACACTGAAGCTCAGAGGATAAACTGGTCTGTTTTGATTCATCAGTGAAAAAAATTCCCAGAATCCAACACCATACCTGGGACATTCTAGGTATTCAGGAAATAGTTGTGGAATAAATGGATGGTCAGGGGGTTTAAATCTGGTAATATGAAAGGTTCCTGTGAGCTTTCAAACAACCTAAGACATGTATAGCTGAGAATATTTTTATAGCATTATTAAATTTTAATGATAAATTGATTTATAATAAACGTTAAGATTGAGGATGTGCACAGTGGCCCATACCTGTAACCCAAGCAACTCGAGAGGATAAGACAGGAGAATCACAAGTTCAAAGCCAGCCTTGGGAGCTGGGCATGGTGGTACACATTTGTAATCCCAGTACTTGGGAGGCTTAGACCAGAGGATCCAGGTTCACGGCCAGCCACAGCTACTTAGTGAGGCCCTCTGCAACTTAGTGAGACCCTGTTTCAAAAATAAAGAATAAAAAATAAGACTGGGGGTATAGATTGGAGGTAGAATCCCCCTGGGTTCAAGCCCCAGTACCACAAAAAAAAAAAAAAAGAAAAGAGAAGAAAAGAAAAAGGCCAGTCTTAGCAACTTAGAAAGACACTGTCTCAGAAGAAAAAATAAGAAGGGCTAGGTTTGTAGTTCAGTGATTGAATGCCTCTGAGTTCAATCCTAGATACCACAGTTACACACAAAAAGGGCTGAGGATATAGCTTAGTGGTAGACTGCCTATGGGGTTAGTCCTCAATATATCCCTCTCACAAAATTCAAGAATGAAAGTTACTTTCTTTCCATTCTTTAAAGAGATTATACGTCTTCTTTTATACAGTTTTGCTATTGAGACATCTGATTTCCTTTTTCCTTAATGTTCTAAAATTTCACGATAATGTGTTTAGGATTTTTTTTTCTTTTGTGTCCTATTCAACACTATTTATTTATTTATTTATTTATTTATTTATTTTTGCGGTACTGGGGGTTGAATCCAGGGGCATTCTACCTCCGAGCTATACTTCTAGCCCTATTTTTTATTCTTTATTTAACCGGTCTCACTAAGTTGCGGAGTGCCTCACTAGGTAGCTGAGGCTGGCTGCGAACCCGGATCCTCTGGTCTCAGCCTCCCAAATGCTGGGATTACAAGCGTGTGTCACCATGCCCGGCTCCTATTCAACACTTTAGATCCTGTCATTCTGAAGTCTTAGATGTCTCTTCAATTCTGGGAAACTCTTGGTCTTTATATCTTAATATATGTTCTTGTTTCCATTTAGTGTTTACCTCTGTCTGGGACTCCCACAAGATCAATGCTAACCCATCTTTCAGATCTTCTAACTTCTCTTTCATTCTCAGTATCTCTTCATCCTTTCCGAGAGTCATCTGAGAGTTCCTTGGTCTGATCTTCTAGCTCACTAATTTGTTTTTTGACTACATCCATTTGATTAAACCCATTTAATATTATATTATTGTCCACTGCAAATGTCCCACTAGCTATTTTTCAAAATTGTTTTTCTCTGTTTCATGTTTCTAACATTCCTATCTCTGAGATTTATTTACTTACTTAAATATTCATTTAAAGTTTTCATCTTTTTCTTTAATTCTGCTTTTTGGGTGTGAGTTTTTCCTTATTTGTCTTCATTTTATAGTACTTATGTTCATGAGATATCCCATTATTTGTCTTTTGGGATTACAAGCTAACTTGGTGTTCTGGAGGTCTTGTTTGCCCCTCCAGATCCACTCTCTACCCATCCCTACCCTGCTCAGTTCCCCTGGAGGCTGACCTGTACAAACAACACCAAAGGTTCCCTTTCCCTCTGGCTTCCCATTGGCTTCTGTCACTGGGGAGAACTTGGTGGAAAGCGTTGAGAGGGGACAATGTGAGCTCAAGAGTATTTATTCTTTCTCTATGCTGTCAGATGTGTTCTTGACTGAAGTTGAGCATTCCCATCAAGATGGTCCTCTACAAAGGACTATCTCCTTGTGATCTGCATACCATCTATCTTTCCTCCCCCCTTAGATATTATATGCTTCCCACATAACTGAAAATAATCTAATTATTAAAGTACCCTCAAATTTTCAGTTTGAGTATGCTACTGTTTTGTTAGTAGTATCTTCCTGAAGAGAAGAGCAAAAGATTATTAGATTAAGATTAGTGCTTCTCCAGGTATATGGGACTTGCTATACTAACTGATTTGAGGAAGTAACTCATGATGGAGGGGCCATTTTTTTGAAGGCTAAAATTAATCCGCCCTTAGCAGGGTGTGGTGGCACACACCTGTAATCCCAGTACTTGGGAGGCTCAGACAGGAGGATTACAGGTTCAAGGCCAGTACATGGTAATTTATCTAGACTCTATTTCAAAATAAAAATAGAGCTGGGGGTGTACCAGGAGTAAAACACCCCTGAGTTAAATACCTAGACCCACAAAAAAGTAATAAATGAAGTTACGATTTATCACTTCTCTCCATGTTGGCATTCATTCCCTTTCCCCAGGAATGGCTAGGGTGAAGGGTACCAAGGATGTTGTCACTGCTCAGCCATGGAGTTGTTTAAGGAGGAATTGGATGCTTTGATGCTTGCCAGCCCATATATGTTTTTGCTTTCTGTTCCGTACCTCTCTTCTGCAGCTGCCAAAGCTTCTAAGATATTATTCCACTGTTTCTGTAGTGGTAGCAAAGAAGGCAATGATTTGCTGAGAGTAATGCTGAAAAAAGAACACAATTAGAAAATTTCCTAGCCGGTCATGGTGGCGCATGCTTGTAATCCCAGCATTTGGGAGGCTGAGACCGGAGGATCTGGGTTTGCAGCCAGCCTCAGCTACTTAGTGAGGCACTCCACAACTTAGTGAGACCCGGTTTCAAAATAAAGAATAAAAAATAGGGCTGGGGGTATAGCTCGGAGGTAGAATGCCCCTGAGTTCAATCCCTAGTACCGAAAAAAAGAAAATTTCCTGCCAGCCTATCCCCATTTAGAACTTTAGAGCATACCTCGCCATCTATACCACCCCAGATCCAGCCATCTTCTACTTTTCAGAGTTTCTTACAGGTTTATTTTTTTTTAAGTTGAAAAGCCACCTCTGAGTTCTTTAGTTGGGCAATAGGAACAATCACTAGGAATCTTTGAATCTGTAATTGAATGTGTTTGCTCACATAAATGTTTACTTTTGTTTGTATTGATGTTTTGATTAACTTGGACAATAATTGTTTGTCCAAGGAAGCCTCCCAACTGTCATTGATTCATGGGCTGTTAATAGACAAGGTCAACTTTTAGAGGTCATTCAGTCTATCCCCCTAAGTAAGTCTGTACTAAACACTTTACCAATGGAACAGATAGGAAATTTCCCCATAAGTGCAGAAGGTCTGGGTCTACGTTCTATGCTTACTACTAATGTGAATATTATAGTGGATGTTCTGAGGCAGCAACCAGGTACCCCTTTAGGGATGAAGAATTTATCCTTTGGGAGTGCTGCCAGTAGCCTTCAGCTATCAATCTTTTGGGGGAATTGCCTTAACCAAAAAGATAAGAGGAATACTATTATTATCATATTATTATTGTAGGAAAGGAATCAAAGAGATAGTATACAAAGTTACTACCTTTGAGTAGCTTACAGTCTTGTTAGGAATACAATCATAAAGAAAAAGAAAGATAATTGAGAATACTAAATAATATGGGATGAACTACAAGGATGAGTTAGGAAGGAGTTATAGTATTTGAGGGAATTTGGAGAAATATACATGATTTCTTTTTGGTCAAGACTAGTCATGGCAGATTGTATATGAAAGAAGTATGTTTAAAGGGTCTTGAGGATGAATGGAATTAGCTAAGATATATTGCAAATGTGCCTAATCTAGAGATTTCTTAACTCTACCAGATATGGTGTATCCTATTTCAAATAACATTGATATAAGTTTAGGAGAATTTAGTCATGCAACAACCATAGGTGAAATAAAATAATAATAGCTGAATTGTATTAAAAATGCCTATTCATCCTCACAACAATGCTACAAGATAGTTATTATTATAACTCCCACCTTCCAGATAAGATAGTGAGGCATGGGATGGCTAAATGACTTGCCCAAGATTACACAGCTTGTAGTTGGTGTGTTGGAATTCAAAACCAAGGAGTTAAGGCCTCAGCATAAGTTTCCCTGTTTCCAAGGCAGGTACTGCTTTCCTCTGAGACATCAAAAGATGAGAACTGAACCGGGTGTGGTGAAGCACACTTGTAATCCCAGTACTTGGGAGGCTGAGACAGGAGGATTGCAAGTTCGCGGCCAGCCTTAGCTACTTATTGAGGCCCTCCACAACTTAGTGAGACCCTGTTTCATAATAAAGAATAAAAAATAGGGCTGGGGGATTGCCCCTGAGTTCAATCCCCAGTACCCCCAGTACTGCAAAAAAGAAAAAAAAAGAGAGAGAGAGAGAGAGAACTGGATTGAATCTGTTTACGAAGTGATAGGAATGGATAAGCTACTATGCCTCTGGGAAGACATACCTGTTTATCATTTCTCATCTTTTCTGCAAAAGTAATTCTTGCAGCAGCTCAAGCTATGAGTAAATGAAACAGGTGTTCATTAGACCTTCAGACTGTTATAACTCTCCGTTGGCAATTGCTATAAGGGATGATGAACAACCCTAAATGTTCACTGTGGAAACCTGGATGTTATTTATATTCATGTAGAGTTCATTAGCCCAAATTTCTTTAACTGTGCTTTCATGAAACAGGCAAATGCTTCTGGGTGTGGAAGGGCAAAGAGAAAAGGAATAAATATATTTTTAAAACAAAAGTAATAGAAAAATGTCCCCTGCCCTTTCTTTTTTGATAGTTTCTGATGCGCATATGCATAGACTGCCTTAAGTGTTTTTTGGGGGATAGTTAATAAAAGGAGAGTTAGTTGAGGATAAGATAATACCTGATGGCTGAACTATCCAGAGTTCAGCCTTTGTGACTTTAATGAGCAGGGGATGTCAGGTATTGTGAAAGTCTGAACAGAACCCAGTGAGTTTGCACAGAGACAAATGAGATTTTACAAACACAGGGAGAGCTATGTATGAATGTAAGAGATTCCTGGAGTCACTGCTCTGTTTTAATGACTCGACCTTGGATATGTGTCTGCTGCCATTCACCTGAGGGCAAACATGGGATCAAAGTTCTGATTCCCCAGGATTAATCATTTTCTTCTTTATCTTCATCAAAGTTCTTTGATAGAGAAAAATTTCCTTTCTCTTTTGTACTTGCTGTATGTTTATATTTAAATCAATCATAGTAAATATTGACTTGAAAGGTCATTGCTTACCTGAGGGAAAAGGGTTATCATGAGAAAAATTCCCATTTGCAAAAGAAGTTTTAGCCTACTTCTTTCCAAAACAAGATTTTTTTTTTAATTTGAGAAAATAATGTTTGTCTCAAATTTCTTCACTGTTTTACTTTCTTATTTCAAAATATTTTGAAACAAGTATTTCCAGCTTCTAATGTGAGCATAGTTTGGGATTACAAAAACCTGAGCTGATTTGTGGCTCCAATACCTTTTTTTCCCCCTAACATTAGACAAGATACTAACCTCTATAAAAGGAGATAATGACAAGACCTACATTTTATGGTTTTGAGTTTCAAAAGATAGAGTCAATATAAGGAATTTAGTTGTTTCTGACAAAGAGATTTTCAGCAAACATTATGTTATTATAATATTTACATATACATGAAAATTAAGATGTTATGTTTGCATAATCTAAAACTGCTACAGATTACAGAACCCAAATATAAATAGGCTCAGCAATTTTCTTAAAAGATCAATAAATGTTTAAAATCCTTGAACAGAGACATCATTTGTACAGAGATAGCTAATGTTATTTTTTTATTAGGCATGTATGCCAAGTCAGCTTGATTTTGTACCTTAAAATGCTAAATCTATGTTCACTTTAGAATTTAAAGTCATAGTTCACAATGCCTACTGTAGTTAAAATAGCATATATATAAATGCATAATAATTGAAATGATAATATATGCTAATTGAATATGCCCCGTGTGTGTGTGTGTGTGTGTGTGTGTGTGTGTGTGTGTGTGCATGTGTGTGCAGAAATGTGATCACTGATATTGCAAATAGGGAACCACCAGCTGTTAGTTGGTGACAGCCTCTTTTTGGTTTCAAGCAACTTGGTAAGTGCACTGCCAGAATCACCCTTACATATATTTTCAAAATACTGATGCTAAGCCTCACCTTAGATTTAATAAATCTGACTTTCCAGGAATGGTATCCAAATATTTATACTTTTAATATTGCTATTGTGCTATCAATAGCTAAAAAAGAATATATCAAACAATGGTTTTCAGACATTGACTAATATGCCAGGCAAGACTGAGATCCATGAAAGGGGTTAACAGTGAGGTGAGCACTTGAGTCACTCTAGCTTGCTCCCTGGAGCTGTTTCAGGCCTCTACTCAGGAAGGGGGACCCAAATAGAGCCTGAGGGTTTCTGTCTTAGTCTATTCTTGCTGCTACTAAAAGTATTCTGGACTGGTTAATTTGAACATTAATCCCATCTCTGGTAGGCTTATCTAATCAGAGGTGACCTGATCACCTTCCAAAGACCTCACCTATTAGTGTCATCATGTTGCAAACATCCAAACCGTGGCATTTTCACTGTGGGGTTCCTGAAAGTGAGAGTAGCTAGAATTAGTGGAGTGGACTATCACAGAGGAAGAAATTGCACAGAGAAACCTCTGGAGATTAGCAGAGGGTTCCCTAGGTTTTTGGATGAATGCTTGGTTGAAACTCCATGAATCTAGGTAAGGACCCCTTTCTCTCTCTGCTTCCTCCATCCTCCCCAAAGATAATCATGTATGATGATTGTAATGGTTTGGATGCAGAATCTCCCCCTAACCCTCATGAAAACTAGGCAGCCATGATGGAGGTGGGGCTTGGTTGCCAGGAAGGGGTCCTTAGGGGTATGGCCTTGGGGATTATATATGGTCCTTCCTCCTCCTGCTCTCTCTTTGCTTACCACTTCCATGGTGTGAGAGCAGAACCTTGCTCTCTCCCTCTCGTTACTTCCCACTTCCATCCCCTGAGCTGTGCAGACCTGGCCTGACATGAACTAAACCTCTGAAGTCTGCAGAAATGTGAGCAAATAAATCTTTTCCTCTAAGTTGTGTAGTGGTCAGTCATTTGGGATGACCAGTGAGAATGTTGACAGAGAAAATAAAATTTACCTGTTTTTGAACTTTATTTAAAATAGAATCATATAATATATGTTTTGGGAGCTTGGCTTACTTTGTTCAACATTATGTTTGCGAGGTTTACCCATGTGGCATAGCATTTTCATTGTCATTACTAATAAATTATTCCATTATATGATGATACCAGATAGTATTTATCACTTAGCAATTGATACAAGTTTGGTTTTTTATCATTTTTTTATTTTTAGCTATTATAAATAATAGTACTATATTTTTGCACATATCTTGTGATTCATATACATATTTTTCTTCACTCTAAACCTAGGAGAGAACTAATTGGGTCTTAAGACATATATATGAAACATGTTTGTAGTGTTCATTGATATTGCCAAGCATTTTCCTAGAATGGTTGCACAAATTTTATTCTTACTAGCAGTGCCTGAGTTCCGTTTGATCCGTGTTCTTACACTTGATATTGTCAGTCTTTTTATTTTTAGCCACTCAGGTGAGTGAGCAATGGTGTCTGGTTTAAGTTTGCATGTCTCCTTGATTAAGTAATAATATTGTGAATCTCCTCACATGTTAATTACCATGAACATAAGATCGTCTACAGGGTTGTCTATATTTTTCTTATAGATTCATAGAAATTATTTTTATCTATTTGTGTGTGTGTGTGTGTGTGTGTGTGTGTGTGTGTGTGTGTGTGTTTGGTGCATGTGCACTCACGTGTCCATTTGTCATTGGGGATTGAGCCCATGAGGATTGTACTCTAAGCTACATTCCAGGCCCTATTTTATTTTTATCTTAAAACAATGTTTCACTAAGTTACCACATGCTGACCTCAAACCTGCAATCCACCTAAGTATTGGTATTATAGTTATGTGCCACCTCACCTGGCTATTTTTATCTATTCTTTGTATAAACCCTTTGTCTATTTCATGTGTTTCAAATATCTTCTCCCAGTCTGTGGTTTGCCTTTCACTCTTTTATTGGTGTATTTTGATTTAGAAACAATACTTCCTAAAATTAATATACTCCAATTTAGTGTGTGTGTGTGTGTGTGTGTGTGTGTGTGTGTTACTAGGGATTGAACTCAGGGGCATTCTACCTCTGAACTACAAATAGGGTCTCACCAAGTTGCTGAGGACTTCACTAACTTGCTGAGGCTGACCGTGAATCTGAAATCTTCCTGTCTCAGCCTCCCCAAGCACTGGTATTATAGGTGTGCACCACCATTCTCAGCTCCATCTTAGTTTAGTTCTTAGATTAGTTATTTTTGTTTTTCATTTAAGACATTCTTTCCAGCTTCACTTGATGAAAACATTTTCCTATTTTTTTTCCCTAGAGTTCTTTCCTACCCTGACCCAGGGAGCAGTTACATTTTATTTTCAGTTCTCTTTCTATTTAGATATCCAGTTGACTCAGCATCATCAGTCACATGGATACCTTTTCACTTCTCTGCTGTACCCCCCTTTCACCTGAATCAAATGTCTATATCTGGATAGGTCTGTCACTGGATCCTATTTTTTCCGTTTCTTATCAGTCTATTCCCGTGTAAATATCACCCCCTTGATTATCAGTACTAGCTTTATAACAGGTCTTAATATTTTGTGGTATGGCTCTTCCAACTCTTTTTCTTCAAGACTATGTCAGCTATTATTAGTTATTTCTAGTTCCATTTACATTTTAGAATCAGTTGGTCAACTTCTACTGTCCAACTGTAATAAGTACATCCTGGGAATTTTTCTATTTTACCTAAAATTTCAAATCTTTCATCATAAATCTAATATCCTTATCTAATCTATTCTTAGCCAGTAGATCCATTTTTCACTTTATTATTGGCTATTTGTGCCTTCTTTCTTTTTCATTGATCAGTTATTCGAGTTTTATAAATTATAGTAGTCCTTTCAAAGTATTGACTTTTATCTTTGTTATCCTTTCTTGTGTGTGTTTTCTTTTTGAGAACGTTTTGCTCCTACAATTATTTCTTCTCTATCTCTGCTCACTTTGAGTTTCATTTGGCTTTATCTTTATAACCTCCTGAGATGGATACTTAGATCACTGAACTTAGGTGCCCCTTTATATTTCTAATTTATACATGTTAAAGTCTATGTATTTCCCTGTAGGGTTGCAATAGTTTCATCACACAAAATGTGTTATATACTGCTTTCATTATTATTCAGTTTAATCATATGCTTATTTCCAATATCATTTCTTCTAGGTCATAGAAGTTATTTATAAGTATGTAAACACATGGGGATTTTCTAGTTGGGGAGGGCACTGTTCTTGATATCTGTCTTAATTCCACTGTGGTCTCTACTGTTAATTTTATGAAATTTGTTAGAGTGGTATATGGACTATTATATGTTCCATCTTCGTAAATGGAGATTCATTTGTTGGGTATACTGTTGTACATATGACAATTAAGTCAACTGTGTTTATTATTGAGTACTTAATACCAGTTAATATTAACAGGAGGATTTACCAGCTAAAGTATCTGCTTCACTTTTCTTTTAAAATTTCTATTTCTCTAATGAGATTCTCTAGTTTGCTCTTTTAGCGCCTTAAACTTACTTTAAGTTCATATCTGTTAACTATCAGACAAAATAATAAACATCTACATATGTTTTGTTATCTTAATTTTCAGAAAAGATTTATCTTCTCAAATACCCAATGTTTCTTGCTGTTGTTGTATGTGTGAGAATATAATTAGATATTTTCTATCAAAGGAATAGCTTCACTTAAGCGCCAAACTGAAAAACCACCATCTTGTGACCTTGTATATACTTATGTTCTTTTGGAAAGTTAGAATTTCTTGGAAATGACAAATGCCAACCCCTCCCCATCATCTCTTTCAGCCAACAGTGTGAAGAATGTGAAGCTACACTCTCACCAATGGAGTATAGACCCATTGGGCTTCTGGCTTAGCACTCTTGCACATCTGACTGTACTAGTGGCAATATCCTTTCTGCAAAAAGCAAAATTGCCTTGCTGAGTCACTTTTGAATGTGGGTGGGTGGGGGTTGCAGTACTGGGGATTGAACCTGAGGGCATTCTACCTTGAGCTTCAACTCTAGCCCTATTTTATTTTTTATTTTCAAACAGGGTCTCACTAAGTTGCTGACCTTGAACCTGTGATCCTCTAGTCTCAGCCTCTCAAGTACTGGGATTACAGGGCACTGTATATGAAAAATGGTGAGGAATTCAAAGTTCTGGGTAATGTTATATTACTTCAGAAAAGTACAGTAGAGCAATTTTGGAAGGCATTTTTAAAAACAAAATTATTTCCTCTAATTCCTTTGCCTAATAAAAGAACAGGCCAGATATGCTATTTTAATTTAAAGTGTGGCCCAATAAGGGCTTTTGTCTAAGAAATATCAGGCTCTGTAAGAAGAAGTTATGGATTATGAAATTTCTAGATTTAAAAACTATATAACTATATTTTCAGGCTGGGAGTGGTGGTAAACACTTATAATCCCAATACTTGGGAGTCTGAGACTGGAGAATCGCAGGTTCATGGCCAGCTTCAGCTACTTGGTGAGGTCTTTCACAACTTAGTGAGACCCTGTTTCTAATTAGGAATAAAAAATAGGGCTGTAGGTGTAGCTCAGAGGTAGAATTCCCCTGGGTTCAGTATCCAGTATCTCATAAATAAATAAATACATACATACATACATACATACATACATACATACATAAAACTGTATTTTCCCTTTCCTTCCCAATTTGTCTCCTTTCTAACTAATAATTTATTTCTTCTATTTTACCTCATTTTGATGGTATTATAGCCTCCAAAACAACCAGACACCTAAGAGGACAGTTGCTTGGATGTGTTTGGATGCCTTTCCAAGAGGACATTCAGGCAACTCTTCCCTAACCTTTCTTCCCCAAACTTATAAACC
>PVLC010025181.1:0-23950 GCA_004027655.1 Graphiurus murinus
TAACTTGATAGATTATCTAATCTTTTTATCAGTCCTTTGAATTATATACATATTCTCATTTTGTAGGAGAGGAATGTGGGGCACAGAGAATAAACCCCTTCCCCAGAGTCATGAAGTAATGGGCAGAGTTCAGCGTGTTACAGGAGGCTGTCCAGCCTTCACCCTCAGACCATGCTGCTTTATGACTTTGAGGACAAAATTATAATTTCATACAGTTTTGATCATCATGGCATTTTACCAGTATAAATAAGGGGCTCTTAATGATCCTTGTTATTTTTATGAAGAAAAGCCAAAATATCTCCTTGTAGGTGAACACAGTGCTGCATTCCCATAATCCTAGTACTTGGGAGGTTGAGACAGGAGAATCATAGGTTTGGGGCCAGCCTCAGCAATGTAGCAAGACCCTGTTTAAAAATAAAAAGTGGAAAGTAGAGTTGGGGTATAGCTTGGAAGTAGAATACCCTGAGTTCAATCCCTAGTGAGGAGAGAGGAAGGGAAAGGGGAAGAGAGGGGAAAAAGGGGGAGGGCAGAGAACTGGGGAGGAAGAGAAGGAGGAGGAGAAGGGCGTGAGAAGAGGAGGAGGAGGCCCCCTTTTGTGGTCCTTACTTGCCTTCTCTCCGTGGAAAGCAACCTTGAACAGGGATTTCCTGGGCATCTCCTAGAGTAAAGCTCACTCCCTGGTGCTGTGTGTGATCCAGGTTTGTAGAAGAGATAAAAAGCTCACGCAAATAACTCCCATGAGCTCTTGAGGGAGGTTCAGTAGAGCAGGGTGGGACTTAGGGTTACACCCAGCTGGGGATGGGGGAATCATCTGGCTCAAAGCCCAGTAGTGTTTGGCAAACTGTTCACATAACAAGAGAAACTTGTTTGAACGCAGCGATTGGTTAGTGGAGAGTGGGGGAGGGGATGTGGTCATGTGCAAAGCAGCCATCCAGGTATGACTATTTTGAACTCATAAGGCACAGTGAGATGCCTTTTTTCTCTTCTTGGCATAAAGGGAGAACTTTATTTGCTGTGAAGTAAGTGGTGTCGAAATTGAACTTACTTGCAAAAGTTTAATCATTTTCTCTGTTTAAAAAAAGCTTCCTAGTTTCTTTTTGCTTATACAATGATCCAAAAATATTTTTTTAAAGTGATGGCTTTATGGGACTAGAACAGATTTTTTCCAACTTATTTCATGAAAATGTCATCCAAAATCATGGGAAAAATTTTGCAGGGAATACCCATGCACACCACTGATACTCTATGATTGACATTTAATATACTTGCTTTATTACTCATCTATCCATGTCATGTATTCATCCTTCTATCCACCCATTAATCATTTAAAAATGTGTCTCAGATCATTGCCCTTTTCTCTCACGACTTTAATATGTAGATCATTAATTGGTGTTTGATATTTAAAATTGCATATAAGGAGATACACAAATCCTAAGTGTTAATATATTCATACACTCGTGCAACCAAAAACAGCATCTACATATAGAATATTACCATTACCCTAGAAAGTTCCCTCACCCCCTATGCCAGCAAGTCCCTGCCCTACTCTTCAGGGATGTAAAGGTTTGGATTTAGAATGTCCCTTCGCCATCAAGGAAATCAGGAAACCATGTTGGAGGTGGGGCCTGGTTAAGGAGGGGCCACTAGGGGTGCAGCCTTGTGGGTTATATATGGCATCTCTCTTGCTTCTGGCCGCTGTGTTGTGAGAGCAGACTTTGCTCTCTCCCTCTCTCTGCTTCCCATAACCGTGCTGTGAGCTCTTTAGACCAGGCCTGACATGGACTGAACCTCTGAAATCTCCAGAACTGTGAGCAGATAAATCTTCCTTCCTCTAAGTTGTGTGGTCAGTTGTCTTGGATTATGGCACTGAGAACAGTGATTGAGACAAGGGACAACCACAGGTCTGATTTTTTTCTACCATAGTGTTTTGTTGTTGGTTCTAGAAGTTCATATAAATGAAATCAGACACTTGGTACTCTAGTGTCTTTTATTCACCATAACATTTTTTGAGATCCATCTATGTTGCAGCTCATATTACTTCAGTAGTTTGTTTGTTTGTTTGTTTTTTCATTGCTGAATAGTTTTCTACTGTATGAATATTCCAGGTTGTTACTCATTCTCCTATTAATGGACACTCAAGTTGTTTCTAGTTTGGGCACTTTGTAAATATAGTTTCTATGAACATTTTATACAACTCCTCTGTGCATATATTTTCCATTTATCTTGAGAAGCTACTTAGAAGTAGATTGCTGGCTCATAGGGTAGATAAATGTTTTAGTTTCATAAGAAACTGCTAGAACTTTTTTCCAAATTGATTATATCTTTCTATAGTCCCACCAAACATGTGCAATATTTTCCTTCTTTGCTTTTTCACCTGTATTTTTTTAAAATTTTAGCCATTTTGAGGACAAATTTTACATATGTGTGTATTTTGATTTAAAAATGTAATATTTTTTACTTTCCATATATAAATCACTTGAGTTTTTGGAGAGTATTGATACATTTTTAGAAGCCAAAATTGAAGTTTGACTACTATGCTTATGTTTATTCTCCATGATATCTTAATGCAAATTTTTATTTTTCTTGATTATTTTATTAGTTGAATCACATTGTAAGATAATCTAATGGCTATCCTTCACCACATACCTTCCATTGGCTGTGGTGTATGTGTGCGTGTATGTGTACCTGTTTGTGTCTGCATCTGAGATGGAGAGGGCCTGGGAGAGGAAGTGAAAATAACCCTTCCAGAGTATAATATTTGCATAGTACAGATGCAAACCCTAGGGTGGCATGGGCTGGTTTTGATGCCAGTTCCCTCCTATAAAGGATAACCTGAGTGCACATATCAGTTGGAAGCTACATGTCAATACACTCAAAAAAAAAGCCAAGATCTCTTAATGCCTAAGCAGCTTCTAGAAGTTACTTGATGCATTTTAAAGTATGCTTTTTACTTTCTCTCATTAACCCTTGTGAATCATCAGTATATTGAGTTAACTCCTCAAAGTATTCTAATTGTTTTTAAAAGTTGAGATAATAAAGCCAGGCATGGTGGTGCATGCCTGTAATCCTAGTATTTGGGAGGCTGAGACAGGAGGATTGCAGGCCCAAAACCAGCCTCAGCAATTTAGCAAGACTTCCTGCAACTTAGTGAGACCCTGTTTCCAAACAAAAATAAAATAGAGCTGGGTGTGTAGCTCAGAGGTATAATATTCCTGGGTTTAATCCCTAGCACCCCCCCACACACACACACAAGAAGTTAAAATAATAAAGTTCTAAACATATCCAGTATAGAAGTCAGAAATTTTGAATCAGTGTTGCCTATAAAAAGTGAAGTTCCATGAGATTTAAAGAGCTGCCTCCAAAGACTGGGCATAGCATTTAGAAAGTTGGACAGGATGCGATAGTTTTATTTCCTCCCCTGATGCCATTGGTCTGCTGTAGGAGTCTGACTCTAATAGCACCTGTTGTAGAACAAAAGTTCACGGTACCAGAGCAGTTCTGACTTGCCACTTAGTGGGAGCCCATTTCTCTTTATGTGAAGTGCTGCTGGAGACAGAACTCACACCAGGCCCGCTGCTTCGCTGGGCTGCCAGGCTCATTGCTGGGAAGCACCACTGGTCCCCAACTTTCACCCAGAGCCCCGAGGGTGAAAGTGGGGAGGGACCCTAAACACAGGCACGATAAGGGTTTGTCACTGCTGGGATTTAGGCTGCACTCTTCAGTCACCTGCAGGGCAGGCTCACACCTGAGCTGTCTTTGTCCTACAAGGGGCTTTCTGCAGACAGAGCTGGTGTTGGCATCATTAATTCTGAGCTGCTAAAGCTTGGTATACAGTTGGCCTTTCAGATGAAAGCACATGTCCATGTGTGAACTTAATGGGGCTTTCTGTTTTAGCAGCCAGTAAGGAGTAAGGAAGAAGTGGGTGTTGAGTCAGGTCCCCGTCCTTGCAGCTTATTGCTTCTCTCTTGTGGCCTTGTCTAACTTTTCTCTTTCCAAGCTGGTGCGTTTTAGAAACTGTTTCTGTTCAGGGAACAGTCCCTAAGAGCAGGTGTGCTGCTGTATACACTGTTGCCCTTTTAGTGCATGTATTTTCCCCATGCCCTTTGTCTTGGGTTCTGCTTAGACAGATGGAATTAGGGGCATAAATAGCTGATCTGTTGTCTATATTAAAATACAGATTTTTTTTAAAAAGGAGGGCTTCCCCTCCCCCAGCAAACTTAGAACATTGTCTGGTTTCGATGCTCATGAGCTATGTTCTTCAGTCTCATTTCTCTTTGTGGGACCCTACATTTTTTAGGGGTTTAATGTGACAGAAATTCATGTTTTAGGTATTGCTGATAGATCTCTGATTGTATCAGTATTTAAGAAAATCTGGGATTACTCCCAGTTGCCAAAACAAAACATTTATTAGATAAATGCACGTCTGTTATTCCAAATATTGCAATACAGAAGGGCCACGTCTGCTCCCTAAGGATGGCATGAAAGAAGCTACTTGTGTTTACCGGCATTTGATTTTTGAAATCTTACCATCCAATCAGAGGTTGGAGGTGATGGAGTTGTAGATGCCGCCTTTAGAACGGGGTTTTCCACTTTTTGCTCGGCTGGCTGAGCTTCCCGTCTTTGTTACCTACCATCTGCTCTACATGTTTTTGCATGTGTGATAATGGTTAAG
Source organism: Graphiurus murinus (assembly GCA_004027655.1). Lineage (NCBI taxonomy): Eukaryota > Metazoa > Chordata > Mammalia > Rodentia > Gliridae > Graphiurus > Graphiurus murinus. The sequence goes on from PVLC010025181.1 coordinate 4,673, forward strand.
GGATAGAAAAGTCAATGCACGCAACTGGTGAGGGTAGAGGACGGGGTGTCTGCAGTCTGGTCAAGTTGGCAGCCCATCTGCCGGAGCACAGAGAGCCCTTTTACAAGTGGCTTTGCTCTCGGGGCCCTGCATGGAGAGCCCCTCACTCCAGATTTTGTCCAAATGTTGCTACTACGGCTGCAGCACGATTCTCTTCTTCCTACTTGACTTTATTTACCACACAGTACATATACTCAGTGCATCGTTTTAGGAATATTTTTTTTTTTGACCTTAAACCTAAAGACTACCTAGTGAAATTAAACTGAGCGCAATCCTTTTAGCTCATTTACCTCTTGGCGGAGCAGACTATTCAAGGGGCTTTTAATGCACCCTTTATATTTTCCTCAGAATTGATTCTTGTGCTAGAACTTAGGTTTTTAGTTGGGTTTAAAGTTGACAAAGGACCTTCATTGTGTACTTTCTTCGCCACTTTTTTAAAACAGTTTTCTTCACCATCTTGAACCTCATTGGCCTTTTAAAATTGAAAAGTAAAATCATCACCTATACTGCTATGATGTTTCTTCCAGTGTCTTGATAGAGATCTCCTAGATACTGCATTAAATATTAAACTTAGGCTTTCTAAATCAGTACATGTTAAAGTGCTTCATCGATGCTAGTAAGCACAAGAGGAGTTACTGGCTTTTGGACTGGGGTATTGTTTATGTGCATGCAATAGAGAAAATGTTTTTAATTGGGTGGGGCTTATCTCTGCTGAAATCTCCCCGCTTCCAAGCTCCTTATAGTGGATGAGAGGAAGGACTGGCAAGTCTTGAAGTTAGCTACTTCTGGACTTCATCCTTCTGCCGGCTGCTTTCTGGCCGATGAACCCTCTTTATTCATCCATCTGTCCACCTAAGAGCCTCTGCTTTCCTTATTTTTCACCACCGAGATGTCTATATCATTATTATAAATGTGCATGGCCCTTGCTAGATTTTCAAGTGCTTTCAGATGCATTATTTGTTTTGCTCCTCATGATCCTGAGAGGTATTCGGGAGAGATATTATTCCTTTTTATAGATGAATAAAAAAATAGGACTGAAGTCCTGTGGCTAGTGCTCAGAGGTGGTAATCCCACAGACAGCCTCCTAACTCTTCTCCGTTGGTGGCTGAAGCACCCGCGCTCTGATTCAGCTGTGGTTTCTGCACAGGCCTCTCTGTCGGAGCCACAGGGCCTGGGCAGCAGCTCCTACAGCTCAGCAGGTGCACTCACATATTCATAATGAGTAAGCACCGGCAGCCACCTGGGATGTCCCAGCCCTGGGCCTGTGAAGACCTTGAAGACCTCGGCCCTGCTTTTCAGGAACTAACGCTCCCTTGGGGATGCGAAGATTTAAAAAAATACATACACACACACACACACTAGGATTCAAGAACTGTAGATAAGATAGGGCATGTAGAGACAGAGGAGGGAGTGAGTAGCAGAGCAATAAGTGGGAGTCGTGGTTTTGGGGTAGGGGGACAACAATCATGACATCATCTACAACCAAGATGACTAAGTTTAAAAGTATTTGAAAAACAAAAGAACTTTTTTTTTTTTTTTTTGCAAAAATACCAGTTGCTGAGCTTGCTAGTAAACTCATGCCTCATGCCATCTGAGGGTGTAACGAGTAGTGGGTGGTGTTCTGTGCCCATGAACTGGCTGCTATGATTTAGCTTCCTCTCTCAAATTATCATAAATCTTCTTTCCCCATTTATTCTGCTTGGCCCGATTAACCTTCAACCAGATATTCCAACATCAAAGGGTTTGGCTTCTCCAGTATAACTCTGCCCAGCCTCAGCCTCCTCCGCTAATCTCATACAGAATGCAATTAGTTGTCTTTGTGACTTACCTCCTTTGTTTTCTTTCCTCATTCTTGTTCTTGCCTTTTTAATTAGGTTAGCCTAAACGTGTCCATGTCACAGCAAGCAAGAGGGTATAAAATGTTCAACTGCTTTAAAGTAAGCTTTACCAGAGGAAGAAAAAGACCATAAAAACTGCTGAATGAGGCCACTTGTGCCTAGATCTTAGTTTGTATAAGGGTTAGCAAATGTGCAGTCTTTGACTTTCCAAGTCCTAAAAGTGCTCAGGATGAGGAAGCTGATGTTCAGTGTCTTAGAGATGGAGCAGGAGTGAGTTGTTCCCCATGGAAAAGCCCTTCCAAGGGTCCTTAGGGAGCCTCCCAAGGGGAGACACTCCGGTGTGGGAGGAGCCTCTTGGCAATCAGGAATGAATTGGAGGTTCCTTTAATTCTCTTGCCCTGAAAGGACCTGAGCTCAGTGTTACAGGGAAACCAATTTATAAGTGCTATTTATTTATTCACATATTCACAGATATTCATTGAAGCCCTCGTAGTTGTCAGGCAGTATAAAACAGAAGCGTGATCTCCACCCTTTGAGTTTGTAATTTATGACATGCAGTTAACCATTTGGTTAGCAGGATTGCTGTTTCAGATGGACAACTGTGCACTTAGAGCCGTTGTAGAATGTCTGCCTACAGGTGTATGGCCGTGTGCATACGGTCTTGCTCAGTGCTTATTACAACACCCTTCTGTGTGGTTCTAATTACATGTCATTTTTCTTAATAAGGGTCTGAGTGACTTTCTAGTTTGCTGTGAAAACCTAAGTTTGCTAACAAGTCAGTTAACTGTCATAAAAAAAAAGTTGAAAAAGGTACATAATTATATTTATAATTGGATGTGAACCTTTTTTGTCTTTTCCTCCCACCCTGTTATGTAAACTCAACATGGTAGCCACACTACTTGTAAACATTAAGGCTACTGCTTTTAAAAAATAATGAAGCCAAACTACTTCAAAAAATTAAGGCTTATATAGATAAAGAAAAGGAAAATCACTCTGTTACTTTAGAGAAAAGATAAATCGGAAGAGTGTTACAAAATGAAAATTAATACAACGGTCCTGCCTCTTCTCCGCCTTGCCCCTAGGTAAGGACTAACAATACAGACAGCTCCTGCTCTTCTAACCACTGCTTCTCAAACTCCCATGTGTCTGCGAATTACCTGGGGATCTTGTTAAATGCAAGTTTGGATTCAGCTGGTCAGTCATGGCCCTTGAGATGCTGCAGCCCTAACAAGCTCTCCTGTGAAGGGCAAGGCTGCTCTGCAGGACCACACAAGGAGGCTGCACCTTGGACAGCGGACTCTGGTGCAGATCCTGGCAGACCCAGGAAGCTCTCTGTAGACGCTGGCTCCCCTCCACGTGGCTGCCCTGCGATGCTGTCACTACTCCTTTTGCCTTAGACTTTTAACTTCTCAATTTAAGAGGGCCTCATAGAAAAGCTCATTCTCACTTTGTTCAAAGCCTCACTTCAAGAGAGGAAGGTGGCTTAATGCATTAAAGGGTCATGGTAAAACACAAAGCTTGAAAGGGCTTCTGCATCATTTTTCCAGAATTTACTCAATGACTTCATTCATATAATAAAAATACTTATGGAGCAAATATCTCTTAGGGATCTAAGTTCTCTTAGTGATCTAAGTTATGGACTTTGGTTTAATTATTTTTAATCTCCTTTTAGGGCACCTCCAGTCCTACGGCATGCATTTCTGGCCCAATGAAAACTATATTTTAAGGAGCAATAGAAATATTGATGTTGTCCTGGTTCTAGTTTGTGATTAATATTCAACTACCCTTTGATACATTTTAATTGGAGCACAACTATTATCAACCATAAAGCAAGTGCACTTTTATGGGCTTATGTTAATGTGATTTTAGTGTTGTTCAAATGGCATCTTGAATAAATCATGTCATATGTGCCACCATTTGGGGCTCACTCTTTTGAAGAAGTAATAGTTGACTTTTGTTAGAGGTACAGTCCTTGGCTCCCCCTTTCCCGCCTCTTAAGGAATAACAAAGAGGTTTTGAGCAGATGTAGTAAAAAGATGTGGTTTTTGCCAGGCATGGTGTCCACGCCTGTAATCCTAGTACTTGGGAAGTTGAGACAGGAGGATCAGAGGTTCAAGGATAGCCTCATCAACTTAGTGAGACTCTTGGTAACCTAGTAAAACCCTGTTTCAAAAGAGGGGGGGTTGAGGGTGTAGCTTGGTGGTAGAATGCCCTTGGATTCAATCCCTAGTATCCTCCCCCCCCAATAAAAAGTAAAAAGAGGTGGTTTCTTAGTCCCAGTAGAGAGTAGTTCAAGCACTGCTGAGACAGCAGAATTCCCCAGTGACCTTTCAGCCATTTTTCTCCCTGGAGATGCTTGGCTGCCTGCAGAATCCCACAGGACTTTAGAGGAGCCCTTAAAACAATGGTCTCTGTGAGTCTTGTCTTTCTAGCTCACAGGGTTTTTGTTGGGGTTTGTGTTTTTAAATGAGTTAAGTAGAGTCTAGTCCCCTAGTTCTACATGGTATGAAACCCTCATGTGTCTACCTTCTATATAAAGGAATCGCTTACCCAGGCGAGAGCCGGGCCGCAGACCCACCTGCTCCAGGGTGTCTGGGTCTCATGAAGGGAGTACCGGGAAAAGGAGTTGAGAAGAGGCGTCCCTGGGTGCCTGCAGCTGGCTTCCCAACTTGCCCTCACTTGGCATCTGTTTGAGCATCATCTCCTGCCTGTGGCTCCATCTCTATTTCTACCGACCTTGAGGTCTCTCCCGCTGTAAGAACAGGCTCCTTTAACCCATAGCACCTCACCTTATTTATCTCTTTGATTCCATTACCAGGAAAACTGCCGTCTACACAGTCTCCGCACTGTTTCACCCCAAATCCACGCTGTCACCCTCTGCTCTCTGTCCCCGCCTCTCCCCTTCTGGAAAATCCAGTGAACTGTCTCCGCCTGCTCGCCTTCCCCTCGGCAGTCTGTTCTAGGTTTCTTCCTACAGAGCTGCCCCTCCCTTCCTTCTTTCTTTCCTTCCTTCCTCCCCCCCCCTCCCCTCCCCTCTCTCCCTTTTTTTTTCCTTTTCCTCCTTCTCCTCCTTCTTGTGCTAGGGATTGAACCCAGGGTCATTCTATTTCTGAGCTACAACCCTGGCCCTATTTTACTATTATTATTTTTAAAAATTTGGAACCAGGGTCTTGCTAAGTTGCTGAGAGCCTCACTAAGTTTCCAAGACTGGCTTCAACCCTGCAATCCTCCTGTCTCAGCCTCCGGAGTACTGGGATTACAGTGGTGCACCACCACACCCGGCAGGCTGCCCTTTCCTAGTCTCCTTTGACCTTTCCTTTCCTCAGTGTTCCCTTCAGAAGAGAAGGTGGCCCAGGGATCCGTCCCTGGCCTCCCAGAGCATCCTCCCTCCCTCCGTTGGGGTCTTGGTTCCTGCCTGTCATCAGATGGCCTTCCACATGTCCCCAGTCCAGACCCTCTCTGTGCCTCCTTGAACCTCAAATGCTTCTCCTTGAGTGGCCCTGGAGCACTCTCTTTGACCTGCTGTTCTTCCTGCCCTGCTCAGTTTCTCCCCTTCAAGCCTCAGGAGTCATCCCTTTGGGAAGTCATCTCTAGTGCTCCCACCCGGAGCTGTGTGTGCCTTTTGCTGTTTATTGAGTGCTCAGTGTTCCAGGCCCTGTTCTAGGTGACAATGGTGCAGCAGAGAACCTGGAGGGACATCCCCACCCTGCGTTGCAGCTGTGTGCACATGTCTCTCCCCATCTGGTCCTCAGCGGTGCTGGCTGTAAGCAAATCCCATCATGCCCGTTTCCTTCCTTCTCCTCTTCCCTTTTCAATGTGCGTTGTCTTCTCCCCACCACTCCCGGGAGCAGAAAGCAGGAAATAGAACTTCACAGTGGTGAGATTAGGCCGGCGAACGTCAGCCCCAGGTCTGTTTTCCACGCAGTCCATGTTCCCTGTGTGCCCGAGATGCCTGAGATGCGGGCTGTGGGCTGAATGCTTCCTTTGTTTGAAAGATGTGCTCAGCTCTGGCCAGCAGCAAAAGTTTCCTTCCTGCTGTGCGTCTGTTTGGGGTTGGAGAACCCAGTTCTTAGGGAAGTCAGTCCTGTCCCTATGCTGCGAATATTAAAGCATTTTTAGGTAACAAACACAGGATTTGCAGGGTGTGTGTGTGTGTGTGTGTGTGTGTGTGTGTGTGTGTGTTTAGTAGTACTGGGGATTGAACCCAGGGTCATTCTACCTCTGACCTGCACCCCCAGCCCTTTTTTTGTTTGTTTTGAAACAAGGTCTCACTGTGTTGCTGAGAGTCTCACTATGTTGGCTGTGTTGTTGAGAGTCTCAGTACTTTGCTAAGGCTGTCCTAGAACCTCTTATCCTCCTGTCTTAGCTTCCCAAGTACTGGGATTTTTTTGTTTTGCTTTGTAATGTTGTCATCTCTTTCTCCCAAAACAAAATAACAAAGTCTCCTAAAACCTGCAAACCTAGATAATTTACTTGGGTAAGGTTGCCAGATAAAATACAGGACACCCAGTTAAATTTACATTTCAGATAATCAGTAAATAAACTTTCCTGGGAGGAGTGTGTGCTACGGATTTAATCCAGGACTTCATGCATGGTAAGCACACACTCTGCCACTGAACTACATCCCTAGCCCAAATAAGTGTTTAGTATAAGTATATCCCAGATATTGCACAAGACTTTTTATTACACTAAAAAACTATTGGTCATTTGTCTGAAATTCAGTTGTAACTGGACATCCTGCATTGTACTCACTAAATCTGGCAACTGTTATTACTGGCAGTGTACAGTTGCTGGAATTGAAGTTTGTTAGCAGTCAATTTGCAGTCAGGATGATGTTACAGAGGGAGAGGGTTGGTGCAAACTGCTATCCTCACCAACTTGTCTCAACTACCCTCCCTGCACTGGAGGAGCAGGTGGAAGCTGGCTCCTTCATTTCGCCTCCTTCCCTTGAACTGGATACTAATTGTTACAGAGTTGCAGCCTCTTCTTTCATTGCATTTTCTTGGTGGTGAAGGTGGACAAAGTGTTACAAAGTTGCACAAAAGGACCAGCAAAATCACAAGTGGCAACTCAGTCTTCCATCCCTTCTTGCTTATTATAGAAATGGAAAGTTTCTGATGTGTAAACATACCTGGTTTGTTCAGCAGTCATTCATTGAGTGTTCATTCCATGTGGTAGGCAGAGGGAGGGAAACAGTGGCCACCTTCAAGACACTCATAGTTTTAGGAATAAAAACCTTCCCAGTAGCTGGGTGTGGTGGCACACGCCTGTAATCCCAGTACGTGGAAGGTTGAGGCAGGAGGAGTGCAGGTTTGAGACCAGCCTCAGCAGTTTAGCGAGACTGTCAGCAACCTAGCCAGACCCTGTTTCAAAGCAAAAAATAAAAAGAGCTGAGGGTGTAGCTTGGAGGTAGAATGCCCCTGGGTTTAGTCCCCACTACCACAAAACAACCACACAACAACAAGAATAACAACAGCACCTCCTTCCCAGTAGGGTTCAAGCCTAAGGACACAGTAATTACCCGAGGAGCGTGGTAAAGCAACACGCTTGGGACCCACCTGAGATCCAGACTCCCTCAACCTGGGGGTCTGCACGCAGGTCATTTTCCAAAGTTCCCGGATGTTTTTCATATTTAGCCAGGGCGGAGACCGCCGAGCTCCAGCATCGCGCACTGTGTCACCTCCGAACGCCAGTGTGCGAAGAACTTGGGCTCAGCAATTGAGCCCATGACAGGTTAAATTCCAGGCGTTGAGTAGTGGCCCAAATGGTCAGAACCCCGCGTGCGTGCCGACTGCATTTTAAAAATTCCCAGCGAGTATGGCCCAAGAGGGCCAGAGCCGGCATAGGAGCGCACCTGAAGTGTGTGCTAAATTTCCGGGGCTGCATCCATGCCGTCTTTCCACCAAGCAGTGCTCCTCTGTGCCGCGCGGTGTTAACCTGGGAGGGTGGAAATGATGAATGTGAAACTGAATGTAATTAGGTGTAAGAACTGACGGATACGTGTCGCAGTGACACTTGCTAACTACACAACACGCACTGTCACCAGGCTGCTAATTAGACCCTCTTCTAGTCGGGTGCCGTTAATTAGGGTAACAAATCCAGCCAGTGCTGAATGTCTGCAGGCAGCTCCCAGGAAGACTTGGCCCGCAGGCCGTGGAGGGTTCGTACTCCCAGGTTTATGTGAACCTCCTGCATCCAGGTCCTGGGCTACCAACGCCATAGGTTCCTGGATCCTGCCTCTGAAATCCGGTAATAACACCTGGGATGCTGAAGCTGGCGCCAGGTGTGGTCTGAGCAGTAATGTAGCAGTGGCAGACTGCTCTGCTCCTCCTGTGTTTCTCCCACAGGGGGTCACAGTGAGCAGGTGAACACACAGGCTTTCCTCTGTGGGTCCCGCCTCTTCACCTTTGCACATCCCAGGGTCTCTTTCCCCTGTGATGGGGATATATATCCTGGACATCCTCAGAAGTCCCAGGTTCCTCTGCAGAGCTCTCTCCTGCCATGGGTACTGACTGGTAACTTGGCATTGCTGATCTGGTTGGGGTGATGGGATGGTATCTCTCTCTCTTTCTCTCTCTTTTGTGTGTGTGTGTGTGTGTGTGTGTGTGTGTGTGTGTGTGTGTGTAGGTACTGGAGATTGAACCCACTGGCATTCTACCTCTGAGTTATAGCCCCAGCCCTACTTTATTTTATTTACTTGCTGAGGCTGGTCTCGAACCTGCCATCCTCCCGTCTTGGTCTCCCAAGTACTGGGATTACAGGTGTGCATCACCACATCCAGTGGAATGATATCTCTTTTCCTTCTTTAATGCATTCTTACTATTGCTTTCTCTTATATTTTTTACCTTGAGCAGAATTTTCCTTATTAAATGGGTAAGTATAGATGGTCCCAACTTAACAGTGGTTCAACTTATGATTTTTCAACTTTATGATAGTGCAGATACTATATACATTCAGTAGAAACTGTCCTTTGAATTTTTAATCTTTATTTTTTCCCCAGGCTGTGTCCCAGTGCCGGGGTATAGGCTTCTGGAGGTGTGCTGAGTATGTGTGAGGTAGGCTGGGCTGAGCTATGATGTTCAGGAGGCTAGGTATACTGAATATATTTTCCACTTATAATAGTTTCAACTTATGGTTTAGTAGGACATAATCACATCGTAGGTTGAAAAGAATCTGTAATTCCATACAGTTTATCAGAAGTCCTCATTCCATAGCAGAGTTAAATATACAACAGTGACTATTGCCAGCAACTGAAAAAATAAAATAAAAACTTTGTATAATGTTTTGAAAATTCATATTATCAAGTCTCTTTATTTTATACTTTGATCATTTGGATTTGGTAGTGAATTAGAGAATGACCTCTAAAGTGTACCTGAGAGTCGATTGAAAATAGGATTTATTGAGCCAGGCGTGGTGGCACACGCTTGTAATCCCAGCATTCGGGAGGCTGAGACTGGAGGATCCAGGTTCGCGGCCAGCCTCAGCTACCTAGTGAGGCACTCCGCAACTTAGTGAGACCCTGTTTCAAAATAAAGAATAAAAAATAGGGCTGGGGGTGTAGCTCGGAGGTAGAATGCCTCTGAATTCAGTCCCCAGTACCGGAAAAAAAAAAAGGATTTGTTACACAAACTAGTAGCTTAGACCAGCAGTTTCCAAATACGACTTTTTGTGAGCTAAGCAGAGGTGTCCTGTTACCAAAAATGGAATTTGGGGGACCTTCCCCATTTCATACTAGAAATATATAACTGAAAACTTTTCTTCCAAGATGGCACTCTTACAATATTTTATGAGTTCTGTCCAACCTCAAGTTGTAATTTTTCTTCTTCCTTTTTTTTTGTACTGATGATTGAACTCGGGGGCATTATACAGGCATGTACCACCACACCTGGCATAACTTATTAAAGTTTGATATGTCTAGGTATCAGTGCAAATTTCACTGTTAATTCCAAGTATTCCGCCTGCTGAAAATCTCAAGACAACTGTCATAGACAAGGTTGCAAATATAAAAAGCATTAGGCTTTATTTTTGAAGGACTTTTGTGACATCAACATGCCCGTATGGCTGTGAATTAGAATCCACCTCAGTCTTCCTCACTGTGATAGACCTGTCATCTCAGTTGCCATGTCTTCATCTCCTCTGAGTAACAATCTCTCTCTGTCTCAGCACTTGGTGTAACCTCCGTGCATCACCCGGAAGGTGCCCTTGCCACTGGGCTCTCACCATCCAGGTGCACTCACCTGCAAGGCCTGTGGAATTGCTTCCCTAAACCCGCTATTCAGACTGAACACCCACTTGTTACTACACACACCCCAGTGTGCGCTAGTCTGTAGAAGAGGGGGTGGCCATTCTCCTGCTCCAGGCCCCCTGAGTGTGGGGCACCCCGTACATGGAACTTGGAGGTTGCTGGAATGCAGGCACTGAAGGCTGTCCCTTGGATGGGCATGAATGTGAGCAACTGGGCCTGTGGCATTGTGGGTTCCGCATTTGCAGTTTGGTTGTTTGGACTGAACCCAGGTTCTGCGGCACAGGGGACTTTATCATCTTATTGAGGCACAAGTTTCAGGGCTGTGCGACCGGAGGCAGGTATGTGGTGGAAGCTGAGTTGCTGCAGGGGAGGCTGGCGCTCTCCTGCATCAGGATCTGGGGGCCTCGGTCCACCCTGGTATTCGCATAGATGCTGTGCACTGGCACAAGCAACCACAAGAAGCTCTTCATCCCATTTCCTAAAAATTAACGCTGTGCATCCATGAGCTCCTGTGGATAGGAATAAGTGATTGGACAAATGGATGAGTGAGTGGTGGGTGAGACAAATCTGTCCAGAAGAATTCTGGGTAATTGACTTCTGCACTCTGCCCCAGTCCTTAGTGTGGACCGTGCATGGGGCTGCCTTCCAAAGAGTAATGGGAGAGGGGAGCTCTACAGAGGAGAAGCTGACAAGCACTAGCTCAGACAGGTGACCACAGCCACGCGCAATGGCAGGTCAGGCTGCCAGGATGCTCCCTGGTAGTGAGCAGGAAGGCTGTCACCTCTCTTGTCTTCCTCCCAAAACACATGAGCCTAGTCTAATTACCTAAAAAAGGTCAGAAAACCCCAACAGAGGGATATTCTCCAAAACAGATGGCCAGTACTCTTCAAAACTATCACAGTCATCAAAAAAAAAAACAAGAAAAGTTGCTAGACACGGTGGCACACACCTGTAATCCCAGTACTTGGGAGATTGACACAGGAGGATTGCAGGTTTGAGGCCAGCCTCAGGAACTTAGCAAGACCCTATCTCAAAATAAAAAGGGCTAGGGATATAGCTCAGAGGTAAAAAGCCCCTGGGTTTAATCCCCAGTATCAAAAAGTAAAAAGGAACACTCTGAGGAAGTCTTACAGCCAAGAGGAGCTTTAGGAGTCACAAGGACAAAATGATGTAATACGGTATGGGATCCTAGAAGAGAAAAAAGATATGAGAGGAAAACTAAGGAAATCTGAATGAAGGATAGTGCCAGTTAATAATCATGGATCAATTTTTGGTCTATTAGTTGTAACAACCATGTGAGAGATACACAGGAACTCTCATATTATCTCTGCAATTTACTTGCAAATAAAAATTTTAAAATTAAAGGGTTATTAAAAAATAAAATAATCAGCCAGGTGCTGTGGCGCACACTTGTAATCCCAGCATTTGGGAGGCTGAGACAGGAGGATCCGGGTTCGAGGCCAGCCTCAGTTACCTAGTGAGGCACTCTGCAACTTAGTGAGACCTGGTTTCAAAATAAAGGATACAAAATAGGGCTGGGGGTGTAGCTCGAAGGTAGAATGCCCCTGAGTTCAATCCCCAGTACCACAAAATAGATAGATAGATACATAGATACATAGATAAATAAAATAAAATAATCCCAAGAAGGAAGCTAACTCTTGGTGCTGGGTGTGGAAGCAAAAATGATGCCTGTTAGCTAAAAATACAAAGTTTTATGGGAGAAAATATATGCCACATTTGAGTTTAAGAATTTTTTTTTTAGCATTTCCATCTTCTTAAACTCCTAATTCCATGAGTGTGTGTGTATATATATATATATATATATATATTTTTTTTTTTTTTTTTTTTTTTTTTTTTTTTTTTTTTTTTTTTTTTTTGCCGCTCTGGTCTCAGCCTCCCAAATGCTGGGATTACAAGCATGCACCACCACGCTCGGCTTATGAGAATATATTTTTTACAAGTGTCGTTGATCTTTATTTTTATTTCAATAAAATATTGGTATCTATTGTGAAGTTATTTATGTATGGGCATCAACAAGTATAATAAAGGCAAAAGATGTCAAAACAGCTAATTAGCCATGACAGTGGAAGCAAATGCAGTAACAGTAACATAATTAATGGCTTTGCTAATTGCAGTTTCTTTTATTAATTGGCATTCATTTTTTATTTGGACATGCATCTAACATGTATTATTTATGTTTCAGTTTGTAGTGTGAGAGTGTATGAAATAGTGACTTTCCCCCTCAACTTTCTAAGTCTAAATTAGACCAAGGCAACATTCTGCTAGTGTTTTTAGAATTTTAAGAATATAGAACTATTAATATTTCCCATGTACTAAATTCACCTTTTGATTATATAAAATCCAGGTGAGTATGAGTACTTTGTTTCTGTAACTCTGAAACTTTTCAGGTATCATACTCCTCTGAATCAGATTCAGGATTAATTCCAAAGTAAATATTCCAATAAAGACATTTAATTGGGCTTTTTAAGTGCTTGCAAAGAGAAGTGTTTTGTTTTTTAAAAGAAGTTTATTTATTTAAAACTGTGATAAGTGAGCCATAAAAATACTGAAAGAAGGGCTTTTTTCCCTTACTGCTAATTTAAAGTGTTTTTTTTTTTTTTCCAAAGTCCTTTGATGTATTTAAACTAAAAACACTCTTTGGATACTCGTTCAATTTAAACTACCAAAAAGGAATCAGAAGCCAGGCATGGTGGCACACACTTGTAATCCTAGAACCTGGGAGGCTGAGACAGAAAGATGACAGGTTCACAGCCAGCCTCAGCAGCTTAGCAAGGCCCTGCACAATTTATGGAGATCCTGTTTCAAAGTAAAGAATTAAATAGGGCTACTTAGTTTGGGGATACCAGGACAACTTGAGGTTCTAGTATTAAACTATAAATAAATTATTGTCTGCTTATAATTTTCCCTTGGAAACCCATCCTCCAGTTATTCCTAAATCTGACTCTTGAAACATAGACCTGGATTATTTATTATAAAGACAACATCAGGTAATCTCATTGAAGGAAACATAATGTATCAAGTCACTTCAGGTTCTAGTTAAAAAAGAAAGAAAATTAAGTGTGTGAATAGTCAGCATTTCTTGCATGCAGATTTTTATTTTAAGTGCTAATAAGTCTATTCTCTTCCTTTCTTTGCTAACAGACTCTGGTTGTGTTTGGGTGTCCTCCTGGGTGGGCACAGCCTCAAGGCGGTCACCTTGGCAAGGAAGGGCAGGCCCTTCCTCTTCTGGAGGCTTCTGGAAAGATTTTGCTTCCAGGAATTGCGAGCAGAAGCAGCCCAGCCTCCTCGCCACCTCCCTTCCTTTCCCCCGGGGTAGCTGGTGACTCTGGAGCTCCAGTGTGACACTTTAATTGGAGAGCAACCCAAAGCCAACATGCTGAAGGTGGTTTTGCACCCCACCCTCACCTCGAAGAACCTGAGGGGTTTGCTTTTTTTTTTTTAAAACAGACAAAAAGGTGTATATATTGTTATCAAAACTTGTTCAAATAGTCTTTGGAAAACAAATGTCAATTGCATATTCAAAACAACACAACAATAAACTAAACCTCCATACCTGACATATTATGGATAAGATAAGTCTATGTAGGAAATGGGAAGCTATTGCTAATAAGTTATTTTCTCCGTATATAATATGTTTAGCAATACCCCCAAACCCAATCAATTATCCACTGACTATTTTCAAATTGTCTTTAAGAACCTGAGTTTTTGATGACACAATTGAGCAGCTGAGCCTGGTCAGAAATGGATGCCTCCAGACTTCTACATCTCTAAGAAAACTAAACTCCTCGCTGGGTGTGGTGGAACATGCCTGCAATCCCAGTGACTGAGAGGCTGATAGGAAGATCATGAGTTCGAGGCCAGCCTCAACAACTTAGTGAGACCCTCAACAACTTAGCAAGACCCTGTTTCAAAATAAAAAAGAGAGCTGAGGTGTAGCTAGGAGACAGAGCACCCCCTCCCCCAAAAAGAAAAGTCTCAAATCAGTGACCCCAATTTCTACCTGAAGAAATTTGAAAAAGAAAAAGAAAAACTCTTGTCTGTTTAAACCACTGTCAATGGGTTTTCTGCTCTTCACAGCCCAAAGCATCCTCAACAGATGCTGGTGTCTCATCCCAGCTCTGCCTGTGGGATAGGAAGACCTCAGGAATGGGGTGACCTTCCCAGGGTTGCAATCTTTTTTTGTACTGAGGACTTACTAAGTTGCAGAGGGTCTCATTAAGTAGCTGAGGCTGGCCACGAACTTGGATCCTCCAGTCTCAGCCTCCAAGTACTGGGATTACAAGTGTGCACCACCACGCCAGGCTTAGTTGCAACTCTTTTTTTTTTTTTTTTCTTGCAGTACTGGGGATTGAACTCAGGGGCATTCTACCTCTAAGCTATACCCCCAGCCCTATTTTTTATTCTTTATTTTGAAACAGAGTCTTACTAAGTTGTGGAGGGTCTCACTAAGTAGCTGAGGCTGGTCATGAACTCGGATCCTCCGGTCTCAGCCTCCAAGTACTGGAATTACAAGTGTGCACCACCACCCCAGGCTTAGTTGCAACTCTTAAGAGGCAGAGCTGTGACTCAAATTCAGCTCCGACCCCCAGGCTTTGAGTCTTTCTCTCCCATAGGGACACTTGGAGCACATGTGATAATAAATGTAGCTATTTCCAAAGTGTGTGTGTGTGTGTGTGTGTGAGCCCTGGGGAATTTCTCCTGGAACTTGAACTCTTTCCTGTCCAGGCTGTACTGCACCCGCACTATTGTGGTAACACACCAAGCTGCATCTGCTGGAGCCATCCTAACAAAAGGCCGCATAGTTATTGGCCTAAGTAGCAGAAGTCTATTTCACACTGTTCTGGGAGCTCTCTGTCCCAGGTCATGGGGCCAGCCAGTGTGGTTCCTAGCGAGAACCCGTGTCCTGGCTTGTAGACAGCCATCTTCTGACGTGGTGGGGAGGGGAGGGTCTGTTTCCTCCTTTCCTTTTAAGGTCTCCATTTCTGTCTAATTGACCTCGTTAAATGTGAATTTTCTCCTAAAAGCCCTTTCTCCAAATACAGTCACCCTGGTTGCTTAGGGCTTCAATATGGGATTCGAGGGGGACACAGTTTTGTCCATGATACGTGGCCCTATATGAAGATCTAGAAGAAACAAAAGCTGTAAGAATTCCAGCCCACCCCTGTGCTACAGGCTGTCCCCGGGTTTAATGTGTGGGGGCCATCTGTGGTCCTGGTACCCAGACTGACACCTATTCAGAACTGCTCAGCCGCCTCTGCGGAACATCCCTCCTCAGATTTCTCAGAGCTGATTTGAGAACCCCAGGGTTTGAGGCCTCAGGGTAGCCAGCTCAGGGCTACCCCAGTTCCCGAAATAAATTTGTAATGGGGGAATTGAGGGGTTTAAAGAAAAACTCTTGGGGGACAAAAACCTCAAGAGAGGCTTTCTTTCCAGCATTAACTCCCCACTTTGTCCTTTGGGTACCGGTCTTGGGCCTTTGGAAGAATTGTCCTGGCGTGGCCTTGGATGAGCCAGCCTGGTTTGTTCAGAGACACCCCAACCCAAACTCAGATGCATTATGGGACTGACAAAGTGGATAGCATTCTGGCCATTTCTACCATGTTTAGAGAATCTGGCCCCAGACAGTGGTTCCCGGATCCTTGAATCCAGGAATCATATCTTATCAACATGGTTTGTGAGTATCTGCAGCTACTGCATGCACAGTGTCACTGAGCAGGGGGAAGATGTGAGACATACGAGAAAAGGTTACTCCCGCGAGTGAGCTAACACGTGACATTTATTGGCATTTTAACTAGAACTCTTTATGTAGAGCTGAAAATAATAAACGGACATGGACCCTATTTCCTTAATCCTGAGGCAGCATGTCTGGCCCAACCTCACCACAATCTATATCTGAGGCCCACGTGGACCCTCAAACATTTCCATTTCAGAGACATTTAAATAAGGGATAAAAAATTAAGACATGTGTGACACGGATTTCGGCAGGCCACAGCAAATGCTTCTGCACCTGACTTTGCGTCCTGCGAACTCCACAGCCACCATGCGGCGGCAGCCACTGGCTTTAGAGCGGCCAGTTGGAGTCTTCTTCCTTTTGCATCTAGGGGACAAATAGATTTTGCTGATAAAACTGTTCTGTTTGGTCCTCTTTTTCTTCTTCTTTTGCATAGGTCTTTTCTAGTCCAGCCTCAGGAGGGACATGCACAAAATACCATAAGCCCAGCCACCCTGAACGTGGCAGGTGCTGCCCAGACAGTGGCGTCATGTCTTTTTTTTTTTTTTTTGGTGGTACTAGGGATTGAACCCCAGGGGCCTTACCCAGTCCTATTTTTATTTATTTATTTATTTATTTATTTATTTATTTATTTATTTATTTATTTATTTATTTATGGTACTGGTGATGGAACCCAGCGGCATTCTACCTCTGAGCTATACTCCCAGTCCTATTTTTTTTTTTTTAAATAGGATCTCGCTCAGTTGCAGAGGGCCTCACTAAGTTGCTGAGGCTGACCTCGAGCCTGTGATCCTCCTGTCTTAGCCTTCCAGATACTGGGATTACAGGTGTGCGCCACCATGCCCAGCTGTAACTCTGTTTTTGAGGACACCAAGCTCTGAAGAGCATCCTTTCCACTCTTACATTCTCTCTCGGAATACAGCATTATTCACTGGCATATATATCAAAGCCTTTACAGTTTTCACTCAAAAGGACCTCTGACACCACTTGCTGATTGACTGTTGAGTAAAAATCCAAGGGCAGTTGTGGAGATTAAAAATATTTCTCTTCACTAGTCAAGGTAAATAATGAAAGCTTAACCAAGTCAGAAACTTGAGATAAAAATGAACACAATTTTTGTTATCAATCTTAAGCATTTATTCCTGCTTCCCCTTCACTTTTTTGTTTGTTTGGGGGTGCTGGGGATGGAGTCCAGGGCCTTACACATGCAACTACTATAGCACAGCTACACCCCTAGCCCTCTCCTTCACTTTTTAATCTGGGTTAGAGAAAAAAAGCAGTATATCTATATACACACACTCCAATTTAATGGAAACAAAGATAAAATACATTTGCAAACAGGTAATGGACAGTTGTACTCACCTTTTGCCTTTGTTAAAAAGTTAATCCAACCCACAAAGAATGTGTTCTAGAGTCTACCACAAAATTTAAAAGTCTGCAGTCTCTTGTGAATTTCAGGCTAATAATCAAACACATTTAGTATTTTATTTTTCAGCTCAATAGAAGCCCATCTCTTGTAAAATTTTTAATTGCTTTTCAAAATGTAATAATCTCCTTGGTCCCACACTTTTTCTTTCTATTTGGAAATCCTCCTGATGAACTTTAGGACTGTGGGGATCTAACTATCTATCTATCTATCTATCTATCTATCTATCTATCTGCCCATAACAGAAAACTTTTGTTTCTGTGCAACATTACAAAGGCATAAATTTTCAAAAGCAGCATTTTTTAGTGTCAATGTATTATGAGTTCAGATTTATATTATTTTCTTCTTAAAAATAAATGAGAACGCTGTTCGAATGAGGTAATGTGTTTGAGCATTGGTTTCTTATCATAGTGCAAGAGGTTAAATCTATTTTTATGCACATTTTGAATTAGGATTTTGCAGACTCCCTGCTGTAAACTTGGAAGGAACTCTGGGAGGCTGTGTTCCTGAGTACAGTGAGAACTTGCACAGCCTCATAGGAACAGACTGTAGGAAGAGTCCTGTGTCATGAGTGTGTTCAGCCGTTTTCCTAAGGCTGGAGGCACACTCAGAAATGTTTTTGTGTCTGGAGCCTAGCAGGAAGAGAGTATGTGCTTAGTTTGTATGAGACCCTATACTCAATTCCAGCACCAAAACAAAACCATTTAAGCAGGCATGGTGACACCATGCCTATAGTTTCATCTCTCTGCTCAGGAAGCTGAAGCAGAATGATCCCTTGAGCCCAGAAATGCAGGATCAATCTGGGCAACATAGAGAGATCCCCAGCTCCTAAAGTTAAAATGAAATAAATTTTTAGGAAGAACTGTTTTAGAGACTCCAGATGACTTGGTAGAAATAGCCATGAATCTGCATTAGGATATCTGAGGTTTTATAGCTCATATTAGACTAGTGGTGACGCTGAGAAGTCCCGCCTTCAAGAAAATGACCTTGCTTAACCTAGGGTTCCCCTAGATGTATTTATGCACCCCTTTTTACAACCTCGGCAGATATTGATGTCCTGTGAATATGTTTGGGAAACCCTGTTTTGAAGATGTGAAATCTTACCTTTGTATGACTTTTTTAAACAGTTCTTGAATGTTCTGTAAATGTACTATTTGGCTGGGTTAATTTTAGTTAACTATTCCTGCAGGTTATAAGCAAAAGTAAGGTTAATAATGTTAGGAGTTAACCACCAAGTGTTTCATTCATTGAAGATTTTGTAAATCAGTTACCCTCAGATCTGATTTCTGGAGCAGCATCAATGCCGGAACCTTTAGCAGCCAGTCAATGGCGAACAAGGAGACACAGTGTCTCCTCTTTCATCACATTTGAAAATCAAAGGCTTGCAAATGTTTTCCATTATTCTTTTCCTCATGAAAAAGAGACTATAGAAAATCCTCCTTGCAGTTAAACCACACCTCAAAGGATATGTAGTAAGAAACTCTACCCTTGCTGAGGCCAGAAGAATAGGGTCGTGGCATCTGGGTGAGTTCCTTTGTATGGCCCTGTGTAGAATGGGGCCACACTGGAGAGTTAGGAGCTATAGGTGTGGGTGGAGGGACTTCCTGGAGGAAGGGGCTTTGGCTCCCTGGGAGGCAGAATTTAAACGCTGGGTTCATGATTCTGGTAGGAAGGCTGTTGTTGAAACTCTGAGCTCAGAGAGTAGGGAACAGTAACCAGGATGGGCAGAGAAGACAGATGGGGAGCCAAGCAGGCTTTCCCTTTTCCTTCTTTTCTTTCTTTTTTTTTTTCTCTGCACACAATAATTACGCAGAGTAGTGGCTTTACTGTGGCATATGTGTACATGCACATAACATACTTTGATCATTTCATTCCCCCAGTACCTCCTCTTTCCTTCCCCTTATCTCCTTCCTCTCCCCTACTGGTCTCCCTTCTGTTTTCATGAGCTCCCTTTCCCTTCCCCCGTTCTTTCTCTTGC
>PVLC010025182.1:0-23915 GCA_004027655.1 Graphiurus murinus
TAGTCCAATTTGTTTTTAATTTGTTTTTACAATTCTCACCCTCCAACATAAGCACAACTTTTCTATGACACTCAGAGTGATATTCTCCTCCTTTTCTTCTCTCCAGCTTTGACTGCAATGACCTCACACTATCAAGGACTCAAGGGCTATCCTTCCATTCCTCTGAGGATTCTAATTCAGTGTCTTTATCTCCTCCACTCATTGTCTATGTGTCACATGTTTCTGTCCTCATGAAACTCATATAGTTTTTGGAGTTAGACAAGTTCAAAGCTGAGCTATGTGTTAATTCTTATATAATTTTGTAACATAATATCATTTTTCCCAATATATAAAATGGGGAGAATTACATATAACTTACAAGATTTTTATTAAGGTGAAATGAGATAATGTAAATAACTTGCCTGACATATAGGAGGCTCTCAATAAATAGCAAGCCCTTAAATCTGTGATTTTCTCTCCTCTCTTCCTTTATTGATGGTCTTTTCCATTTCCTGATTTCACCATCTCCATATAAGTGATCCCCAATTCTATATATTACCTCACTCCTATTTCACATAGGAGAAAATAGAGTGTCATTTTTTTCTCAACTGTCCTAGAACATGTCAGACATCATGAAGAGATATCACTGGCATTGCCATTGCAACAAAGCCAAACCAATCTTTCCTTGCATCCTGCCTCTTTGACCCTCTTAATCCTATAAATGACACTAGTAACAGGCATAGTAATATAGGCCTATAATCCTGGTATTTGGGCACCTGAGACAGGAGGACGGAAGGTTCAAAGAAGCCAGCCTCAGCAACTTGGAGAGACCCTGTCTCAAAATAAAAACAAAAAAATATGGCTGGGAGTTTACCTCAGATATAGAATACCCCTGGATTCAATCCCAGTATCACCTGTTCTCTCTCTCTCTCTCTCTCTCTCTCTCTCTCTCTTTTACAAGCACACACACATACACACACACAGGCACACACACACACACACACACACACACACAACACTAGTTACCTATTCTTCAAATATCACTGGTGTCATTGATTCTTGCTATTCCCATTCCTCATATTTACATTGATTTCCTAGCCCATGCTCTCACAATGCCTATTATGTAGTTACAGATCATCAAAGCTGGAAGGAATTTTTGTGATCAAAGAAGATACCATTCCCATTCTGCAGAAGAAAGGATCAAGGTCCCAGGTAAGTAAAGGGAGAAGCAATTGGAGGAGAGGGCAGACTAGATGCAGGGGCCTGTTATTTTTGTGGCAACTCAATAACAGACTCCTCTCTCAATGTTAGTGCTGCCTTCACCATGGTTTAGTTCATGGTTATGTCTGTCCCATTGTTGCAACAGACTTCTACCTCTTCTCCCTGTCCCATTTCATCTGCATACCCCTTCCTGGCCAACCTCATGACAATATAGTTCCATTGTTATATAGAGAAGGCTAAGCACTTAACTTCAGTCATATTCATATTCAAATACATTTTAACATTATATCATACTTTTTCTCAACTCAGTTTTCCATGGACTAATTCCCCATAACTTTATCCTAAACCATAATATTGTGTGAAATCATGAGTTTGTTTCTATACTATATTTTAATGTGTGCAAAATATGTATCACCATTAAAATTAAAAGATGCTTTCCTGTATATCACCTAAAACCATGTCAAGTATGACATTTGGGAGAGACTAAATCATTAAATGAGTGAAAATTCAGGGACAATAGCATTGGTGTTAAAATGGTTTGGATTTGAAATATCCCCCCAGCCCTTATGGAACCGAGGTAGCAATGTTGGAAGCAGGACTTGGTTGCTAAGGAGGGGTCCCTGGGGGTGTGACCTTGGGAATTATATATTGGTTCCTCCTCTGCCTGCTTACTTGCTTTCAGCCTCCATGTTGTGAGAGCAAAGCCTTATACTCTCCCTCTTTCTGCTTCCTGCCAGCATGCTCTGAGATCCATGGTCCCCAGCCTCACCTGGACTGAACTCAAAAATCTCCTAGGACACCATGAGCAAATAAGTCTTCCTTCCTCTAAGTTGTATGATCAGGTTTTCGGATTATAGCAGTGAGAATGCTGACTAAGATAGGTATGAATAAATATTTTCAAACAATTAGAATACTCTGAAATTAAATAGTAAGTTCCCTTTTATTAGAGATGAAAGTTCAGATTGGCTGATTCATCCAAGGGAATTATCTTGAAAGTTTTGAACAACCCTAAAATTATGTTTAAAATCCAGTACTTCTAATTAATTACTATTGAATTCATGTTTTGTAGAATATATTATAACTCATCATTCCTCCATGAAAACTCTGTAGTTGTTTTCTATTGCTTCCTAAATGAAGTACTTTATGAAATGAATGAATAATTCCTCCCTTGTAACTTTGTACAATCTTTATAGAATAAAATCTACTCACTTATTTATTTTTACTTTCACTCCTCCAGACTTTCATTTTAGCTTCCTTCCAAAAAAAGACAGTTTCCACCACAACTCTAACATTATTCCCTAGGTGGAAACTCCACTGAAAGCAATAGAAGGCATGAGTGGTTTAATTCTTTTGATATTAGGAGCATTTTACCTCACACTAGGTCACAGAATTAAGCCTGGACTACTCTCATTTTCAAATTTCCACTTTGCTTTTACTTTCCATTTCTTTAAAAAAATAACTGCAATATTCCTCAAAAAAGTGAGAAGAATCTAGACTACTAATCTTTCTTTTCTCTCTGAAGAAAAAAAGGAGAATTTATAGCTTTTAGTGGTTGTGAAAACCAGGAAATAATAGAGAAATCATGCATTCTGCAGGAATTCTCCTGAGTGTATTAAATTAAACTGACAGCATTGATATCGCTATTCATGTTGAAATAATTAGCAATTCTAAGGCTATTAATGGTGTATTGTATCACTCTTTTAGAATTGGTAGGATGAATGCAAAAACCTTTTGGTGACTTTTGCTCCTACTAAAATTTAATTAGCCTTAGTTACTGACCTCATGTTTTATGTAACAGTACACTCCAAAATGATCTCATAAAGAATTGAAGTTTTGGAAGAAAGTCATTCTTGCTTTAAAAACTAGCATCACATAAAAGTTCTTTGAGTGTTTTTTAACTACTTTTGCAAAGTATTCTTATAATTGCTAACATTACCTATGGGACTGACTGACTTTGAATTTAATTGAAGTAAAAATGCGTCTCTTTGACAAGGTCACTTTTTAAAGTGGAGCTGCACTACTTTGCATTACAGTTCTGATTTTTTTCTTTCTAAATTAACTATGATCTATAAAATTATCGATAAAAAATAATACCTAGGCCATCAAATATTAATAATGATTACAAGAGAGGAAAACTATCTTTAATGCACATAAATTTATGGATGGTAATTATCTCTACTACAACATCAGAAAGACTAGATCTGTGTAGCTGGAGGTAGGCAATGCTGCAGCATCCAAAGGAGGAATCTGAGCCACAGCAGTTGTGGTTCACAGGAGATTTGAGACTATGAAGAAGGCTAAACTAGCTAAAGTCACACCAGTGCTTAAAAAGAAAACAAAACCAAAGTACTATATAGGAGATGGTGGTGGTAGTGGTGTTTGGGGGTAGACGGGAAGAAATGAGTTCACCAAGGATATCATGTGGCTTGGAAGTTGGAGTTTGGGGTTTTTTTTTTAACACTTCTGATTGTATATTGTTATGAAAGCATATTATGGTAATGACTATTATGTATTTCTAGTGTATTTTTCTTCAATAATTTTATAATTATAGGACTTTCTGTTCCTTCTGAGAGTTGCTACTAAATGTACACTTCCATTCTTAGAAAAAGGAAAAAGGATACTCTAAACTCTCTGCTGAGTGAGTTGGCCCAGAAGCTTACACTAAACTTACCCTTGAACTAAGCCACATGCGTGATGGTCAAAGGAAGAAGGAAAACTCAATATGCTGCAGGGTGGAATGTAACCATTAGTTCCTTAAAACCTTGTATTGCAGTATACAATTTTATTGTTCTATAAGACATGGCATATGAGACTCTCTTGGTTAATAGTATTTGTAAACATCACTGATGAGGCAGGCTGCTACCCTAGGAAGAGTCACAAACTGTGAGCACTGCAGTATTAGCTTCATGGAAT
The DNA here is from genome assembly GCA_004027655.1 of Graphiurus murinus. Lineage (NCBI taxonomy): Eukaryota > Metazoa > Chordata > Mammalia > Rodentia > Gliridae > Graphiurus > Graphiurus murinus. The sequence continues at coordinate 4,114 of PVLC010025182.1, forward strand.
GAAAGAAACAGCACAGTGGGATGGAAAGAGCATGAGACCCAGAGGTAAAATTAAAAACAAAACAAAACACTAAGTTTGAGGTTCAACCAATTGCAAGATGTGAATAAGGACAAATCACTAAATTCCTCTGAGTTTCAGTTTCCTCAGCCATAAAATGGAGCTAATACATATTGGCTCACAAATCAAATGAGATAGTAAAAGAGCTGTACATATACAAGTTGCCATTATTAATAAAGATGACACAACTCTGCCATGTCACACCATGCTCCTCATTGGGGTACTCTAAACTGGGACATATGGGCTACATTGACATCTCCCTCTTCTCATTCCATCTCATCTCCACAGAGAAGAGAAAATGTAGTAATCCTGGTTGTAGTTAAGTAATTTATAATACCATGACTCATATCACATTATAATCAGTCAACAAACATAGATTGATGGGCTGTTCTGCGTGGAGCAGTATGTTAGGCCTTGTGAAATTAAAAGAAAAGTAATAAAAAGAAGTGTATGCATTAATTAAAGACTGAGAAGACACATGAAAGGGATGAAAAATGCTGAGGAAAAAATGTATCAAACCAAAGGAAGCTGTCTAGGAGTTCCTAGATGATTGAATTGTGTCACTTTTGAAAAAAAAAAAAAGTCCCAGGCCCAGAACGGCAGAATGCAAGAGGAAAAGGTACATTTAGGGAGAAAGAGTGGAATGGTACAGCAAGACCTACTTCATGGCATTCTTCAGGGGCCTGTTTAATTTCCCAATCATCCAGTCTTGCCTTGCTTCTCCTCCAGACACTTTTCCAATATATAACTATGGCTTATGTGTTATAGAGATCATAAGCATATCTTTCTGCCTCTTGAAGCCTAAATCCTAAACTGCAAGCAAAAATGGACTCAGGAAGATTTTAGAATATTCCACAAAGGTCCAGCCAGTAAGAGAGGAATTTCTGGAATAAAAATGAAGTTTTATATAGAGAGTTTGAAAGAATATGCAGAAGCATTCCTAGCTTTGGGGGTTTTCTTTTCTTTTCCTAAGGTAAGACATTGTTATTTGTTTTCCTTTTTTATTATAGATGTATTACAGTACTAGAATCTAAAATCTTGAATTTTATATGCAAAGAGACTTGCTGAGTGACCTTGGGCAATTCAGTTACCCTCTAGAGTCTCAGATTTTCCACTTTAAAATAAGAATTCCATATGTTCTCCATAGACTATCTTCATTGAATTATTCATAAGGGAAAATATTACAAAGATTAATTACTTGCTTCTGGTAATATTATCTTAGAAACAAAATTTAAAATACTTATACGAAAACTTTTAAACCTTCTTCAAGTAAAACATTTTCATACTAGTTACTTTTTTCTATATTGACTGGAATTGAGCCATGAGAAAATCTACTACACATGAGAAAGGCTTAAGATAAGGCTTGTTCCTTGTCAAACAGAAGTCTTTGGACCTGAGATAGACAGAAGAGTATCCAATCAAAGAGGAAGGATTTTCTACTCCATTGTGAATGACTGCTCTTCTATTTTTATTGGAATTTTTCTAAATCCTCTACTAATTACTCTGAAATACATATATAAAATAAGCACTCAATTAGACTGTTTAAAATTGTCTTCCAATTATATTTCTGGACTTTAGCCTCTCAAACTGCTCAAGAAGAACAAAGAATTCCTTCAAAGAAAAGCAAGCTTCTCAGAGGTCTTTCCCATAGAATGATTAGGAAAGGTGTCTTCATTGATGAAAGTTTTAAGTGATACAGTATAACTCAAGGAAACATGGAAGAAGTTATCTGATCTGAAGGTCTACTTTAAAAAGTTACATGTGAGGAAAAAGTCATGAAGATTCAATATCCTCAAAAATTCTACATGGGTTTTCAAAAATCAGAATTCACTTTTCCTCAGTGCCATGGAATGGGGAAAAGAATGCTATTTTTCACTTTCCCACATGAATTTTAGATGACAACTTGAAAATGGATTCCTTGAGTTGACAGCAGCAGTATTTGGATCCTATCTTCTAACCCTATCCCAAAACAAGGTCAGGGGAAGCTCTTGAAAGTGGCTTATTTTACATCATAGCCCCAGGTTAAGCCAAAATAATCCAGGAGGAGGAAAACAACAATCATAACAACAAAAAAATTCCCACACTGAGCTGCACACCCCAGATGCACAGACTTTCCATGGGCTCTTAATGAGGGTCAGAGGTCAGTGCTAAGGAGTCTGGTGAAACAGTGAGACCCAAGATCCTGTTTCCATTTTAATGCCCTTATGTTTATGTTTTGCTTCTACAGGGGAAAAGCCCAGACAATTCCACTTCCAGGGAGGCCAGAGAAAAAAATGCACTGGGTGTAGTAGTTTGACAGAAAAACAGGGGGGTTCATGGGGCTAAGGGTAGCCTCAGTTCAAAAAACATAGGATTGCCAAAAAGCATACTGTTCGCTTAAAGTTCTCATCCAAAGTCACAAAACGAAAATAGAGGCATTGTTTTCAATCTGCCCTTCACCTCTCCACCCACACACCTCCAGAGAAGACTACTGGTGTTTAAATTTAGAAGCAGCCACCGGTGGTTACATAATAGTCATGAGCCAGCTCAACATCCCAGTCTACCAATTTGTCACGCCTGACCTTCCTATCATACTCTGATAAACTTCATTCTATTACAGCTGCTTATTTTGTTTATCTTAGAGACCGATATTATAGTTAATCATTCATTTAAAGCTATTTGCTTTTTTGCCACTTTGGTAAAAACTTTATTTTGTCTTTATAGCAGAATTTTTTCCTGTGGGTAAAATGCTAGACCTTCACTCACTCTTCAACTGCCACCCTTTTCTCAGCTTCTGAACCTTTGATGACCTTTACAGCTAGATCCAAATCAACATTTCATGTAGTTCCTGAGCTTATCACTTTTAGATAACTTTAACTTCTGGCTTCCAGACTGGGCCTAGCTGGAAATCCTGAAACAACATGAGTATATTCATCCTAGAAGGAAGACCAACCAATGGGAATTGGAAATACCAGTCTCTCTTATCTTGGCCTTGCCAAATGTCTAGTTGGTCCTGGCTGGGATTCAGGAGGACTAAGCTTCTTGGACCATCTTGTGGCTGAACAGATGAGAGAAAAATGACATGACAGCCTTAGCCAGAAGACACAAGGGAGTGTGATAGTGGTTTAGTCTTGGTCCAGTACTAAAAATGAAATAAGCCATAGGCCTTAATGGTTAGCAATCAATAATAGGTTTGAGTGCAAGCCCTGAGATATGCACTTTACATGGCATCCCCTTAAATCTATCCAGTAGTTCTGTTTGGGTAGTTATTGTTATTCTCCCTACTTTATGAATGAGAAAACTAGGTTTAGATAGTTAAAGTCAAAAGGCTAAAAATGGTTGGATCCAGGTGTTGTCCACTGCATTCTGATTCCAGAGCCAGTACCTGTTCTCTTCACTGTGACACACTCTGTCAGTGTATGCATAGCTGCTACAATCACCTGAGGAATGCAGATACCTTCATCCTCAGCCATCTCTATCACTTGCCAACAAGATTCTGTTCCCTAAGGCAGGCTGGGCTAAAAACATATATACATAAAAAATAAGTATTTTACTCCAGGTAGTTCTAAAACAAACTAGGCTTGGAACCACTGACAACTGTGTAGATAATAATGTATGTCAACAGATTTTGTGAACTGTACATCACTCTATGAATACTTTCATAATCAATAGGCTCCTAGTGGGCAGATACTTCATCTTGCAGATCTTTGCATTGTTTTTTTCTACTCTTTTATTGAACAAATCTACTAAATGCCTACTATATAACAGAAACAACAAAGGATTTTTATAAACATCAGACAAGGTCTCTGGGGTTACAGAGCTTAAAGACCAACTGTGGGATTCCCTGTGATGGTGCAATGCCCTTAGCAAGCATTCAAGGAGCAACTACTGTGTTGTTAAAGTGTGGTCAAATACAAGGTGTGTGAGTGTCATGAATAAAATACTTACAGATATTGCTTTGCTTTAACCTTTTAACTATTGTTTGGGTCAGAATCACCCTTTTGGTTATTTACTATGAAAAAGACTGTTATTCTGCAACCATGCATCCAGAACCATCTCCACAACCTCCTTTCTTTATATAAGAAAACACCTGCTTCTATGTGGTTTGAAGCAAAAATATAATAGTATCTGCCTATCAGTGGGGAAGATTCTTTCAGTTTTCTTTTCTAGTATTTGAGATCAATGGGTGTTATAGTTAAGTACTGGAATGGCCACTTGAAGAGCTCATAAGTTTGTGTTGGGAGTCAATGTAATTGAGTCATGAGGGTTGTAATCCCAACAGTGGAGAAATCTAGTAGGGTATGGCTGAAAAGGTGGGTGCTAGGAGTGCAGCCTTGTGGATTATATATGGTTCCTGCTCCTTCTGATCTCTCTCTTGCTTCTGGCCTCCATAATGTGAAGAGCACATCCCATGTGTTCTTCCTTTCTCTTCTTTTCCCACTACCATGACCCGAGATCCACAGTGCCCAACCTCACATGAACCCCAAAACTGTAAGCTAATAAACATTCCTTCCCCTAAGTTATGTGGTCAAGTCTTTGGATTATAGCTGTGAGAATGCTGAACTATATAATAGGTCTGTACTCTGAACCCATTTTGGTGGCCATTGAAGTCTTCTGAAAAGAAGCTATTCAGATTGGCTGGCTCTCTGATTAAGATCTCAAATTTTAGGGTGCTTTACTTCTATTTTGTTGGTGCCATGGATCAAGAATTTCTGGTATAGTAGCGAAAAAGTAAACAAAGAAACAAAACTTGGTGATTGTAATCTTAACATGAAATTCTAAAAGCTGAGATTTTTTTTACAAATGTTCATGGAGTTTGTAAAGAAAAAACTTTGGGATATGGCACAACACAAACTATTTAAAAACAAGCCAGTCCCAGTTTAAGCAAATAGATGTTTTGAAAAAGTTAAACACTTTGTTCTCTGTGCTATGAGGAACCTTTACACCTTGGTCTTTCAGGTAATATCTCAGTTTTGGGGTCAGTATCTAGTATCTACTTCTTTTTCTAAGTGGTCTCTTACTAAACCATCTCATTTTCAGTTCAATCTAAAAATAATTTACATTTTTTCTTTTTAAAATATATGTTAATAAAGGGGAAAAGAACTGAATTTCTCCCCTTTTTAAGAAATACATTTCCTGAACACCTATATCCCCTATTTAAAAAATGGTATTGAATCTGATGTGTAACAGAATTGACCAGATATGAACATAGAAAATAGGATTTGACTCTTTTGGAACAGTTTTAGTACCAAATGTTCCTATTTGTTTTTTTATTAATTGCTCTTTATTGTGGTCTTAAGTGTAGAAAATGCAGGCTTTATGGACTCCATCACCCAAAAAGCAAAGTCATTTATTTCATAGTATACACAAAGATTCATATTATTATATCAAATTGGGTCAAATTATAGCACTTCAGCAAGTGTGCTTTTCAAAGAAGGTAAGGAAAGTGGGCTCCTGAAAGTCTCTCAGATAGATAGCACAGTGGGAGGGAAACAGAACACCCTTCTGTTTTCCATTAAAGTTATGTTCTGCACAAGGTTTGATTGCTAAACATCTGGCAATCTTTTCTCTGATAACACAGTTCAGTAGGGTGGACAGTGCTAAGCCTTTGAAGATCCCCCTTGTAGCTCTTAAATGGGGTGAACAAGAGAAGAAGAAGATAAGAATTCTAGAATTTTTTTCTTCTATCAAAAGTGGCAAAGGAGGTTTAGTCTTCTCTTATTTTCTTTAGTCTTGGTTGTTCCACTGTTCTTTTTGCTTTAAATAGGTTATAGAAAAACTATGGGGAAAGTCACAAAATGTTTTGCCCACTTGCATTGCCCAAAATAAAGCCTTCTTTTTTTCCCTCCACTGCTAGACAGGAACCAAGAAATGACTGAAATACTCGTGATCATGTCTTTAATTGCTTAAATTGGTTCAGAGTATGTGAGGTGATCTGTAGTAAAAGAAAAAGGAGAAAAATCCAAAGTGAGAAGGTCTGAAAAATTTTCTACATCCTTTGCTCCAGTATTTAGATTTTGCATCATTTGTTTTCTAAGGAGTATTTCCTTCTTTTAACTAAATTATCATTTCTAGAAACACAAAAAAGCTCATTTAAATTAAGAATTGCCATTTTGAAGCTGAAAGAAACCATAAAGTCCATAAACCCAGCTTTACATTTGGGTAAAGATAAAGGAACAGCATCTCAAAGAAGCAAAGTGACTTGTTCAATGGCATACAGTTTCAAAAGAATATTTGACAAAGCTAGCCTCAGCAACTTAGTGAGACCTTCAGCAACTTAACAAGATCCTGTTTCAAAATAAAAAAATAATAAATAGGGCTGATGTGTAGCTCAGAGGTAAAGCACGCCTAGGGTCAGTCCCCAGTCCTAAATATATATATATATATAATTTGAGGGGGTTCGCAGGATGCATATGGAACAGTATTTTTTTTAAAATAAGGAAATTGTGTTTATGAAAGTAAAACAAGGAAAAATAAAAGCCTATTGTCATATTACTCCCAAATGCAGTCGAATCCAGTATAGAGATGTATTGCTTACAAATTTGCCTCTGAGACTTATAACCAATACAAAGAAAGAAAAATCATATATTACATATTTACTATCCATTGATTAAAAAAAAATAAGCAAACCAGTTTTTACCTGGATTCCCATTAAGATGTCCCTGTGTTACAATGTGAATCACACCTAGGGTAAATGCATGCCTAAGTTTTGTGGGACTCATTTCCCTCCAAGAAGTCTCATGAAATAAGGCAAAAGTAGAGTAAGTTTCCTAGAGACCAAAACAATTCCTTTTAGATGCATTGCTTTGAGATGGCTCTATCGAGATAGAAAATTTGCATGGGGAATGGAAAGACTAGAGGTATTTCAATATACATTTATGGAGTACTTACTCTTTGCCAGGCTGTATTCTGGATGTTTTATGTGCATGAACCAATTTCATTATTACAACGACACCACGAGATATATACCATGTCTTTCCATTTTACCAATGGAAAAAGTAGTTGCATGACTCACTCAAGCACATGCAGCTTACCAGGGCTGCAGACCCCCATCCTGGCTTTAGAGTCTGGGCTCTATGCCACAATGTGCTACTGGCTGGTGGCCAGTACCAGTACTGTTTGATTCCCTAGTAGGGCATTTCTTCTATGTATGCTATATTCTCTCAATAGTTCTTAACCTTAAGATATATTAAGAAATAAATGCTGATACAAAAATATGTTTTTGGTGAATAGATAGTGTTCTCTCTCAACTTGTACAGCAAAAAAATAGCTGAAAGCTCACATTTTTAAGCATGGAAACATGCTGAAGAGAAACCAATTTTCCAAATTGATTTTTACCAAAACCAATCATCCTATAGAATGCTGAAAAGGACAGTTTGTTTTTCTATCTCTATAATAAAAAAAAAATAAAGAACAAGAAATGCAAGTCAAGTTCCAGAGCTCCCAGTGAAATAATTCACCATAGAAAAGGCTCCTGACACCACAGGGAAAAGGCACTTCTGCTAACACTTCTAAATGTCCCTTAACCATGCTCTCCTACTTACTTTGTAATGATTGCATGTTTTCCCTTTGGGCCTACTAAAGTATTTAATTGCAATTACACTCATTTACATAGCAGATGAGGCTAATTGCTGGTATTAGTTACCAAATGTATGCTTGTATTGTGAGAGTGAAAAAAATGCCCTACAGAAAAGAAAACGACTGTGCCTCTAATTAAGGAGTTATGAAGTCAGAATGAGCTGGTTCCAAGATGTAAATATGAAATTGAGGGCTTTCAGAACTCTATAATGGTTTTTTATTACTCCATCTCACTTCCTTGATTACACACAATGTTTAGAGACTAAAGATAAATACAGTGCAATGTTCCTAGTGCTGACCTGATTGCTAGGCACGTTCTCTCATACGTAGATTGAAATAAATGCAGTTGTCTTGCAAACCCATGATAAATGGTGGGTTATGAGTACCTGGTCTTCATTTACTTGGCTATTCAATTGCTAATCCTGGCTCCACTTATTACAGGAGCAGTACTGGCATCCTCAAACACACAGAATTTGGTATACAAGGCTTGTTTTGCACATGTAATGTAGAATAAACAAAGAAATGGAGTGCAAATTCATTCATTGGAAAAGAACAAAACTTTGAAACCTCCAGGTTGTTCTGATCTTCCCTGATTAATTTCTGCGTCAGCATCATAATGCCTAAAAATGGAAGTTTATGGTAACTTAACTTTAAGAACCTTACAGTCTCATTGAGGAGACATTTCTTCTCCTCAAGTGTGTGTGTGTGTGTGTGTGTGTGTGTGTGTGTGTGTGTGTGTGTGTGTGCTCACTCACATGCATGTGTGCTCTCTACCCATTTCATGTCAGGAAAAATTTAAAGCAGAATAGTACCCAACAGTAAAAGATGACAGTATTTAATGCTAACTATAAACCAGTTCAGGGAATCAAAGGTGAGTTGTTAGAAGGACAAGGGCCCTCTGAGCAGACATCATAAAAAAGTGACTTTGCTTAACAAAGATTCGCAGCAAACAAATAGAACAACTTCCACAGCATTCCAGATGCTGGGACAACTAAACTCAGGTGTCTGAGAGTTTCTGTCTCCCAGGATGAATTTCACCAGTAAAATTTTTTCTAGGTTTCTCATTTCTGTCTCTTAATTCTGGCTCCCCAAAACCACCTTCTATATCTTCTCTTAAAGATAAATTATTGCTTAAAAAGAAACAAACATTTCTAGACTTAAAATATACTTTCTCTATTAATTTTCTCTGTACTGAATGCTTAGCTACAATATTATACTGTGTGGTGTTCAGTTACCTACACAGGTCATTTCATGAAATGAGTTTAGCTGTCAGCCTCGCTTCTCCTTTTTTTTTTTCCCCTCTTTGTTCAAAAAGAGAAAAGAAAAGAAAAAGAGTGGGTGCTGTGGAAGGAAAAAAAGAAGGTGAAGAGAAAGAGAAAGGATGAAGAAAACCTCTAAGCCAGCAAAGAAAAAAAAAAGAAAAGAAAAAAATTGCATTCCGTGGATACCATGGCCTCACCCTTCTCAGTCAGCATTCTTTTGAAATAGGCCTTTGGTAAACCAGTCCCAGGTGGAATGATGACAGGGTCAGCTGAGTGTTATTTTTTAAACTTGTGTGAAAATTCATTTTGAGTTTTATCCCATTCTCTGGGCACTCAAGCAGTGCAATCACTAGGCTCTGGTGCCAAATGTAAACAGGACATCCTTTCAGATATCGAGGTCCAGCTGGCGAGAACACACACCCTCTGCTTTTTGCCCTGTTCGGGAAATCGACCCCAGTCTTTTCATAGAGTGATGTTGGAGCAGGGGAAACCTGCTTTCGCATGTGGGATGTAAACAGAATCCTTAAAAACATCTTTTTATTGCTATTGTTTGATGTGTTCCTCACCATTTCTTGATTCTTCTTACACCACAGCAACACCTGCAGGCTAATGCTGTCACACCCTCCTGGTCATGGTTGTGATCTGTCACAAAGTTTTCCAACCACTGGGGAGGGTTTATACCTTAGATCATGGAATAAGAGAATGTTAGGGCCAGAAGTTAACTGAGAGCTCATCCAGTAAAATTTTGCAGATAATTTTATATAATAATAGATTTTGCAGATAATAATAGATGCTGAAGAGTGAAAGAAAGGTATAGTCTTTGAGTAGCCCAGTCTTCAAATGAATTGCTGCCCTAGATACTCTTGAGAGCAGATGGGTCACAATGATACAAAAAATATGAAGCCTACTCTGAAGGAACATGATTATATTCTTATCGTTTCTCTACATAATGCTTAAAAGTAAGATAATATAATAGCAAGAGTTCAGTAAGGCACAAGTTACAAGCAGTGTAGAAGTTTAGAGGTTAAAGGCATGGATGAGAAATGATGTCAGGAAATGCTTTAAGGAGGAGGTGAAATTCTCACAGCCCTTCCCCTTCCACATGAGCAAAGGAGAGGAAATACTCTCACTTGGGAGTTTAAGAATGGCTGACCCCAAACCTGGTCAATAAAGTTACTTTTATCTCTACTGTATTTTGTTTATTTCTCTTTGTCTTTGTCCTGCCACTTTCCCCTACTCTGTTGGACCAACTCATTTATCCCACTTCAACCTGCATATGACCTCTCAAGTATCTACCCTACTCAGTTGGCTTACCTCTGAGATTAGGTTTACCTTTAGAAATTGCTCATAGGTGTAGGTCCCCAGCTTGAGGGTTTTCATGACTTCACTTCTCCATTCACCCTTCCCAGTTCCACTGGAAGGGAGCAACTGGATCAGGATCAACAGATGACCCAAACTGGGCCCATGTATTTCTCCCAGAAATTTAGAATTAGATTATTATAGAGTTCACTTATTCTCCATATTCTCCAGCCATTTGTACCAAAAGTAGAGTTGGAGAAATAGAACATTCTGGCTTCCTGACTTTCCTAGCACTATTTCAATCCCTTTCCCAGGACTGACTACATTCTTGTCCTCAGGTACCTGGTTATGTCTCTGTGTTTCCATAACAGATTTCCAGTATCTGGTTAAGTGACTGGAGTTGTTTTCTGTTACTATGAAACAAAATTCTTAATTAAAACTCACATCCCAAGTTTGAATATTTCCCCACTATTTCCATCTAAGACATTTTCTCTTCCTGACCACCTGTCTAATTGTAGATCCAACCCATCCCCAAGCATTAAAGTTCTATCTAAACTGGTTCATTTTTCTTTTCATCTTACAAATATGTACAATGAAAACATTGTCAAACTCAAACAGGATTTAAGACCAGTTAACTAAAATCAGATTCCTCTTAACAGTTTGTCAAATATTAGTTGAATTCAAGAAAGTATCCACTGGGGTCCCCAGCTCAGTCCAGCTCCTAATGTATTGACTTACCAGAGCAGTCTTGCTTTCAGCAAGACTTGAAATAACATTGTTACTCCATCTTTTACACAATATAATTTATATGTTTTAATATAGTAGTTTTTCTTTTAAGTAAACAATAAACATGCTTATATAATAACATAGTATAGTAATTTAAGAGAAAATATTTATGAAAGAGGTTTGGTGTGCCAAGCATGGATGGTGACACATGCTTGTAATCCTAGTACTTGGGAGTCTGAGACAAGAGGATCACAGGTTCGTGGTCAGCCTCAGCTACTTAGTGAGGTTCTCTCCAAAAAAAGAGTGAAAAGTATGACTGGGGTTGTAGCTCAGAAGTAGAATGTCCCTAGGTTCAATCCCTAGTACCATAAAAATAAATAAATAAATAAATAAATAAATAAATAAATAAGAAAACAGGTTTGGTGTTATAATCAAATTCCTAAGTAAACCTGAGCAGAGAAAGTATATGGTTGAAATTGATTTTGCTAATTCAAAAAATATCTATGAGATGGTGTTTTCAATGTACTATCAATATACAATATGTATTGTCAATAGTCAATGAAACATTTCAAGAATAACACTTTTAGAAACTTTTGTTCTTGCAAACGGACTGATGTTTTCTGAAGAATCATCAATTACCTATTTCTAAAGAAAAAACACAGATACCCAGAAGCATCACATCCCTCTTCCATGCCTTATTGCCAGTCATCTCCCTAGTCATCTCATAGAAGAACTCAGGATCAGATCTAGGGTGTGTTGAGAGAGCTCTGTTTAAATATTCTCTTCCCAGACAAGCTCTTAGAACCCACACACTCTCTCTTCTGGACAAGAGATCCTCCCTGTTGCTTCCCCAACATCTACCCCTGGCATTTTTTCCTGGGCAATTCCCAAAACTCTTGAATTTACCATCCTCCATCATCATCACTTACCTTTCCATGTCCTTCTACCTTAGAGTCCTGATATTTGCTGATAAAATGATGAATATTTAATTAATTATAATATATTAATTAATTTACTACTATATCAAGCTAATTTGGTTTGCATTTTTTAAAAAAAAGCTTGGAAAAACAAAGTTTACATTCCAGAGTGTTAGGAATATGTCTTCTACATATCCAATAAATTACAATATAGTGAAGATGCTGTGGTAGGTGCCAAATGAAACCTGGAGTGAATTTCTAAAGAAAATTAAACTAGATGAGTTATTCTAGGTTTTTACCAATGTCTTTCCATCTATCTCTCCTCTTTTTCTCCACATATCCATATGTTCATGCCAGAAGAGGCTACATCAGTCAAACTATTTGTGGCTCTAGCTGAAAGCCATGTAATACATCTAGAATTTATTCACTTATTTCTGTATTATGGCCCCATTGAAGTCATTTGAGCATACTTATCTCAATTTCCTCTTTAATGATGTGGGGTTATTGATCCTCTTCAACTATGTGGGATTATTAATCCTAGAGCTTTTGGTAACATTCTTTTTGGTAAAACACTTTGGGAACTATCCAGGAAAATCATCAGAGAAAACTAAATATGTAGTGTTACATTAAAAGTTATTAAGCACCTATTGAATACAAGGTAATGTTTCATAGGTTATGAAAGATATAATATTTTCTGACTTTATTAAACCTACATTCTAATTTGGAATTTTATAATCTAAGTTATTTTTGTAATGATAAAAACACAACAGGAGCAACAATATTTCTTTGTTATGGAAAACAGGTTGTAAAGGCTAACTCCAGGTTTTACAGAGATGATGCAACAGTAGCTGCTGAAGAAATGGAAGCATAAGTAGAGACTGGACTCTTTGGTAATTTGTGCAGGGAAGAAAAGAATTTAGTGAGGAAAAATTAAATGAGGAAAAATTATGAAGAACCTCACAAATTACTAAAAAGAAGGTGTAGCCTAAAGAATGTAGTAAGTCTCTGAATAATTTCCTATGCTTGATTCAATGGCCAAGTAGAAATTGATCTTATATCTCCAGAGCTTTCCTTTGAATGTCATTTGTCTCTGTGGACCCCAGGGATTTGCTATCTGGAGCCTTGCTACCAGAGTGTTAATATTAACCATGAACTTTAGGTCTTGCTGGATGTATCCAAGAGACAATATAACACAGAACTTCAAAGCCCAGGAGACAGCTAAAGCGAAATGAAGATAACAGTTAAACTAGGAAAAGCTGGAAAGCTTTGAATGGCTTTAAACAGAGTTCCCCCCACACATCCCAGAGTCAACAGAAGATACATCAGGTCAGATGTTTGCCTGCACACTCACCCTGATGGCTGGGGTAAATGTATCTTATTCTAAGAACTACAACCTCTGAAGAATATATTTAACTGGAAATGACACTGCATTGTAGAGAAATGTTGAAAGATTTATACTTAGGCCCCTTCTATTAATATCACCTATGGAAAATCCCAGAAATTATAAAAGTGTCAAAATCCTTGATATACCTAGAGATGTTCTAAACATTCATCAAAGATGCTTGCTGCTGCTACCTTGACTCTAGGATAAGATATTGTTTTTCTTTCTCATTCCTGTTCATACGGAGGAAATACATTTTTGACAAGAATGCTCTTTAAATGTTCACTCCAAAAACAAGCAAGGAAACTTTAGAGTGAATCATATTCTCCATTCTGGACTTGGAGAGTGACCCACCAGCTTCTTAACACGCCAAGGAGAAAAGATTTTCTTTTCTAAGAGTGCAGATAAAAACATCTCTCACTTTGAAATTTTCCTGTCTTTTTAAGTCATAGTTTCATAGTCAGGACATGAACTCAGAATAAAATGCAGCTGTCCAAGAAGTAAGGTGTGTCCAGGAAATGGAAGAATGACAAGGAACAGTGAAAGGGCATTTTATCTGGTCTTTGGGAAGGCTTGTGGAAAATTTTTCCAAATATGTTATGGAATGACAAGAGGGGTCAAATGTTTGGAATTTAGGTAAGAACATTAACCTTGGAAGAAAATGGCAGAATTATTGAGTCACAGAATGTTCCATCTTAAGGCTTGGGGAGTGTGTGTGTATGTGTGTGTGTGTGTGTGTGTGAGTGTGTGAGTGTGTATGTGTGTGTGTGTCCACACATCTGTGTTTATGTGTGTTGGGGGAGTGCTAAAAATAGTTCAAATTGTAAATAGTCACATATTCTCTTTCTTACCTAGAAATTTCCACTTGTATTTAAATAACTGGTCTAGTGAATTTTATCTCTTTTGAGATATCTCTATTCTTATTATAGAAGTTAGAATTAACGATTTAATAAGTATTTTTCTCTACCTTCTATACATTTTCTATGGTAAAACTTTCTGATCACTACCCTCTATACTTTAAGTTATATGGCTGGGTTTTGAATAGCAAATAACTTGTGAATTGTGTTGCAAGATGACAAGAAAGTGGGTTTGACTTCTTAAAAATAAATTCACCTCAAAAACACAACTCAGAAGTTGGAGAAGAGAGATGGATCTTAGCCATCACAGCATCTCTGCAGGTTGCCCATTTTCATATGATCTTTGGCCTGGTCTGCTGACAAATTTACAATTTCAGAGAAGCCTGGCATTTAACAAAAACAACAAAAAAAGCTGATCTACTTATACTTATATATCTGCTTCTTATCTCTTTGTATCATCTTGTATTAAAATAGCCAGCTTGTCAAGTGCTTTGGCCTTTCAGAAATGAGTACTAGAAATACAGGAATACATAGATGTCTTTTTTGTAAGGGATTTTTCTAACCAAATTTAGCTGCAGGGGGATATAAAAGACAAATGTGTTGACAAATGACAAGATGTTACTTACTGTAAAAATATTATTGCATGCACACCATTTCCTGTTATGGTGCATATATTGACTGCAACTTTGCTCAAAATGAACTGCATATTAAGAGAAACATCTTGCCTTCTGAGCTGTTCTGGCTTGATTTTAAATTCTCTGAAAGTAGCTGTTTAAAAAAACCTTGCCCTGAACTTAATAATCACAAATAGATGTGAATTTCCCCACGAGAGGCCACAAATTAAAAAATGGATTTTATTTGGATCAAAAGTGGTTTTGGCCAGAAATAGATAAAAATGTTTTAGATAAAGTATGTGAAGGATGTGGCTCTAGAGACACATTAAGGAGTGTTACTGCTAACCTCTGCTGAAAGGAGCGTTCTTCAATAATGATATACAGATAGGCATGTGGCTATTTGAATTTATTATCTGTATTTCACTTAAGTCAAAATCTTTAAAGACAAATTTGGCATCAGAAATATCATTCATGTTTGTAAGGACCTTGGAAACTCTAACCTCTTAAGTGTTAATGTATAATTGATTCTAATCTATTGATTACCCAAAGAATATGTATTGTAGTTTCAATATCTTTGAGCATTAATAAAAGAATCATGTAGTATAATTTCTTCTTTAGCTAAATTGGATTGTACTTTAATATCATACATTTAAGTGATGTAATCAGGAATTCATATATAATAGCTCTTATTCTTTATCAAACTTTGGCATACTTAAATCTAGGCTAATATCACATCACATGATCATAACGGATGAATAAAAATTGAAGCCAGTAACTAAAACAAGTCACACACAGAGAGAAGAAACTTAAATGCACTCTTCTTAAGCAATCCAGAATTCTTGGGCAGAGAACTCATTTGGTTAAAAAAAAAAAGTGCCACAGAGGTCATCAGACATCAGACCTCAGCTACAGTTATGAACTTACATGTTTTATTCTATTATATTCAAGTAGTTGGGCCCAACCTGCTCTAGCCAAAGATCATTCAGTATTTTTAATGTTAATTACAGTTGTCCTGGTGGTTTCTATTATGTCTGGAAACAGCATGATGAGCAAGCCTATTCTGGATTAGACAAGGCACATGGTAGACACAACACTGAACTCAAGGTCTGTATTTGGGCATGAGCATGGGCAAATCCTAACTGGGTCTGGCAGAAATGCTGGGCTAATGATTCTTCCTCAAGTCTAATCCAAACACAGCAAATGCCTGGACTTGGTAAAAATTTTCAGTATACTGCATTTAAAACAAAAAATGGGGCCACTATTTTGTCCAGTCTTTTGTTTGAAATCAGTTTTTAACTCTAACGTTTTCTTGCTGCCTGCCCTAGTCTACATATCTTACGGTGCTACCATACAAAAGAGGCAAATCTTTTTCTGTTAGATCTTTAGGGTGGGGATTCTATTGAGGTCAGTGTTTCAGAGCTTGGTACAGGATGTCCCTTGAGCTTTCTGAATCCTGGCTCAGTGAAATCACTGATAAGCCAAGCCTTTACTCTATTTCCCACAGAACTTTTTAAAAAGTATAGCTGAAATGACTCAGGAGAAATGGGTAAAATGTGTTTTCCCAGCCCAGCAAGTTTCTCCTGCCCACCCCAACCCCCGCCCACAACATACTCCCACACACCATCCCTGTCTCTTTTTTATTTTTTCTCCCTCTTTGGCTTATGCTGTTCTTTTTTGGTCTCTGGCCCTAGTTATGACAGTTGATTGACATAGCTGGCAGCTCCCCTGGTGTCTGGTTAGGCAGAATTCCCCCTGCAAAACTAGGGTACAAAACAAAGAACAGACAACAGTGTAGAAAGGAAGACTGAATAAAACAGAACCAGGAGAAAAGCAATATTGTTTGCTGAAAATATTTTTAAATTTTTCAAAAAGAGGGAGCAAACCTTTAAAATATTGTTTTAATTGTCTGTGTTGCTTTTTTCTTCCCTATTCTCTTTCTAGCCATCTCTTTCTCTACCCCACACACACCACTTTTGGCTTCTATTTCTCCATCTGCTTTCTTCCTTGTATATTTTTCCTGAGTCATAAACATTTTATCAGTAAGAATTCTATTTCTGACCTTTGTCAGAATGAAGCATCTGTTTTATCTCATTTGTTTTTCCACCTGAACAGTAGAATCATTGTATCAAGTGAAACTGAGCAATTATTGTTCTGCCTCTTTCTTTATAAGACCTTTCTTTTATTGTCCTACTGAATTCCATGTTGCTCCAATAACAACACTGCAGGGTCCAATACCCTTAACCTAAGGTTCTCTTCCACAAAATTTTCTCATGTAATACACGACCCTCTCTATTTTCCCTTACTTAAATATCTATTGAGTGGGTCATTTCCCTGAGAAGTTACTCTTATTGCAAAAGATAACATAAAATTATATTTATTGATGTGTTGTTAACTCAATAAGTTCTCTTTTTTGGTAGTATAAATGTCCCTTGATATTAGTAAGACAAAACAAACATGTAATCATAAAAATTCAGGCTGAGCAATAGGCTTTCTGAGTTATTTTCTGATTTCATAAGAAAGGCGATGCTCTATACTATTAAGGCAGAGTTTGGCCTACGTATCAGGCAGGGTCCTAGCAGCTCTTTAACCCTCTTTTTTGTGTGGTGCTGGGAATTGAGCCTTGCTCACTATAGGTAAGTTTCCTCTTTTCCTTTTTCTTTGTTTGTTTGTTTGTTTGTTTTGTTTTTTTTTTACAATAGGGCTTGAATCCAGGGGCATTATGCCTCTAAGCTACAGCTTTTTAATGTTTTATTTGGAAACAGGGTCTCACTAAGTAAGTTGCTGGGGGGCTTTCTATGTTGCTGAGGCTGGCTTTGAACCTACGATCCTCCTGTGTCAGCCTCCTAAGTACTAGGATTACAGGTATGTACCACCATGCCCACCATGTCTTCTTTTTCTTAGAGTAGCAGTATATCAAATTTGAACTCAATACTTTCTGTTTCTCATTTTCTATACTTAATTTTCCTGGACTTTCAGAAAAAAAAGGTTGGCTTCTACAACCTATCTACCTTCACAGATCATTCTATTACTTTTATCTATAGTAAAAAAAAATATATATATATATATATATAGTATCTGATAAGACTTGCATCAAGAATACATAAAGAACCCTTAAACCTCAAAACTAGAAAAATAAGCAATCTGATTTTAAAATGGAAAAAGATTGAACAGACACTTCACTAGAACAGATATAGAGGGCAAATTAGCATATAAAAAGATGCTCAATATCATTAGTCATTAGAAAAATACAAATTGAAACAACGAGATACCATGACACACCTATTAGAATAGCTAAAACTAAAATCACTGACTGTACCAAGCTTTGCTGTTGACATAGAGGGACTAGAATTTTCATACACTGCTGTGGGAATATAAAATGGTACTACTTCTTATTAGTACTGCACGCTAACCAATTGCACCACTGGCACTTCAATGGCACCACTTCTGAAAACAGTTCAGCATTTTTCTTTAATACACACTTACAATCATATTTACTCAAGAAACAGAAAAGACATTGTAATGGTTTGGGTTTATAATATCCCCCCCAGCCCTCACAGAAACAAGGTAGCAATGTTGGAAGGCAGGGCTTGGTTGCTAAGGAGGGGTCCTTAAAGGTGTGGCCTTGGAGATTATATATCCTTCCTCCTTCCCCTAATGTCTCTCTCCCTCTGGCCTTGGAGGTGTGAGAGCAGAGCCCTTGTGCTCTCCCTTTCTCTGCTTCCTGCTGCCATGCCCTAAGTTCTGCAGATCAGGCTCATATGGACTGAACCCTGAATCTCCAAAAAGTCTGAGAGCAAATAAAGATTTCTTCCTCTAAGCTGTGTGGTCAGCTGTCTTGGATTTTGTCAATGAGAATGTTGACTGAGACAGACATGAAAGTATATCCATATAAAGACTTAGACATGAGTGTTCATAGCAGCTCTATTTGTAATAGCCCCAAACTAGAAACAATTCACATGCCCTTCAATAAGTGAATGAATAAACTAATTGTGACATATATATACACAGTATAATATTACCCAGTGTTTAAAAAGAATAGACTAGAAGCCAGGTATGGTGGTGCACGCTTATAATCCCAGTACTTTGGAGGCTGAGACAGGAGGATCTGGGTTCACAGCCAGCCTCAGCTACTTAGTATGGCTCTCTGCAACTTAGTGAGACCCTGTTTCAAAATAAAAAATAGGGCTGGGGGTCTAGCTTGGAGGTAGAATGCCCCTGGGTTCCATCCCCAGTACCACAAAAAAAAGGAAAAAATTAATGCTATGTATATGCAATGACATGGAAAAATCTCAAAATAATTGCACTGAGTGAAAAAAAAATCCAGAAAAAAATGAGTATAAGCTTGATTACATAATTTATACAAAAGTCCAGAACACCACAAATGAATCTTCAGTGACAAAAAGTAGATCATTGATTGCCTGGAGGGGAGCACAGATGGGCAGAAGGGAAGGATCACAAGGAGGCACCAGGGAACTTCATGAGATAATAGATATGTTCACCCTCTTGAGCATGGTGATAGTTTCACACATCAAAACTCATCAAATTGTACACTTTAAACATGTATGGTTTATAGCATGTCAATTATATCTCAAAAACACTATTTAAATATGGTGTCTTGGCTTCTGAGATTTCTCTGCTTTGTTCTCTACATTTCCCTGACCTTCTCTTTGTCTTTTCTATTCAATTTTTTTATATACTCGCAGCAGTTTTTTCTCATCACGGAGCTTGGGAAGGCTGTCCTGGAAGACAGCATTGGCATTATTTTGAGAGGTCATGGGAGACAAGGGCATGGAACCCTTGAACTTTTCTGCTCTTGGAGTAAGTAAAACTTTCCCCAAGTTTTAGCTACTGCTTTTAAATTGGCCCTCCATATTTCTAGGAAATAGTATGGACTATTCTCTTCTCATCCTTGCTTCTCTCCCCTTCTCCCTTACTAATGTCAACAGCATGAAGCTCCTTCATCTATAAGTGGTTTGCCCCTATCTAATTGTTTTCTAAGATACTTGGAGATTCCTTATCACTGATCTTTTCTTTAAAGGTTGTCTGTGAGTTTTGATTTTGCTCTTTTTTTCTGTTTATATACAGACTTGGGACATTCCCAAGTCTTAAATAAGGAGAGGAAAGAGACTGAC